>WTSP01013017.1:37549-53330 GCA_025331215.1 Actenoides lindsayi
ATATAAATATAAAAATAAATAAATTGTCACAATGATGGAAGACAATGAAGGATGTGGCTGAGGAACCCCTTCTGGGGAACCCACTGAAAGAGGCAGGAGGAGCCTCCCCAAATCACCTCACAACATAAGGCTACAACATCAAGAAACGTTTTCCTATCTTAGTGTGGCATGTAATAAATAGAATGGGATTTTTATTGAAATTCCTGTTATTTCTAAGCATTTGTGCTTTAAGACATTCCAAACCCAGGCTAGGGATGTTAACAAAAAAACCTCTCAAAAATACGAAAAAAACCCTACCTAATATACTACAGTTGAAATCTAAGACATTTTGCTACTGCAAGCCAGTACTTGTCTTAATGTTTGTAACACTAAGTTGCTTTTGCATATATTGACCTGTCACTTTGAGGAGATTAGATGGTTGGATACTAAAACTGGAGACAGGAGACTCTTACTGTAATTGCAAGATAAGAGCAAATAGCATCAGTTGCCCTGTAATACTATAGTGTGCAGGTTATCTTACTGTGCTCTTCTTAGGAATGTTAGAGCACTCCCCTGTAGCTGCCACGTGTTCAATTTTATGTTCTGTTTTATGAGGAGAAATTCAGGTCTGTTACAGCATTTAAGTTATTTTTAATATACATAAAAGTGTTGCGCGTATACTTAAAATGTACATAAAAGACAGTGCTGTGAGCCTGCAAGTGTAAGTGGTAGTGGGATCACAGTGCCAGAAGTCCCGGTGGAGGAGCAGCAGCGTTGTGTGGGTGTGAACTACCTCTGGATAGGGAGGTGCCCCAGGAAGCTACAAGCCAAAAAAACACAATGGCTAGATTAGCAGAAACAAACTGGAGGTCTTACGTGGCTCATGGGAAAGGCAGATAATATGCCTACCCAGATCTGTATCAGACTTTCCCATCTTAATATACTCCCCTAGCCAGTTTTTGTAGCAGCTGAATTGTCCAAAGGAAGTTTCTTTGAACACAAGATCAAAAATAACAGCTCTCCACTAATTCTCTTTTTCTCTCTCTCTCTCCACCTCTGACTTCAGATAACATTGAATTCTGCAAAAATCAAACTACCTAACTTGCCTCAAGGATCTTCCTCTTCTGCAGGGTCCAGGCAAAAAATCTACGAGCTCTGTGTGTGTCCCAATGGGAGGTTATTTCTGTCTCAGGCAGGCACTAGCTCGACCTGCCAGATAAATACGAGCGTCTGCCTTTGAGAGACAATTTGCAGTGGGGCATCGCAGGCAGCACAAAAGCCAGTTCTGGTCTCACAGATTGTAGCTGCCAACTATTTTTACAAGAACACAGAAAGCCTATCAAAGACTTTTTTTGTGTGTGCGCGCGCGTGTGTGTGAATATATATATAAAAATATATATATAAAATATATATATATCCTCTGTGTAAAATGATGTTTCAGTACAAGGAATCCCAGGGTGACCCTGTTACATTTGTGTAGCATTTCTCTTTCCCACGCCAAAATTTACTGGTACAATCTGCTGAATTGGATTTGATGCTCCCCTGGACCCTTCTGTATTAATGTAGTCTTATGATCACCCCTCATTTTTGATCATCTTCTCAGAGCAATGGGATTGCTGGCTGGGCAAGACCCTGGAACCGATATAGACCCACCAACATACAAAGGGAAGAAAAGCATCTCTGATTATTTTTGCACCATTAAATCCTTTAAAAAAAAGGCAAACACCCATCATATTATGTCACAGGTGTGCTGTACTGCTCACATTGAGTGATCCAAGATATCTGAGGTTAAATTACACTCTTTAATTTTCACCTGAAGCATGACTCCCTGTTGGGAGAGTTGGATTGCACTTGGCCAGTAGAAAAGTCCAAATCTTCTTGCTGGAATAATACGTGTTTTTCCATAGGGGTTGGAGACTTGCCTGTGCATGGCCAAAGCAGCCTTGTGCTATTCACACATTCTGTGTGACACATCAGCTCTAACCGCAACCTAAAGTCATCCCTGTGCTAACAAAACTGGTGTTGCATTTAGTTCTTAAAAGGAAACAAAATATGAAAGTTGGACTAAATAGAAAAAAACTGAACCTCCTTAGTTAACAGGTATCCTGGATCACCCTACACACTCTTCCTTAGCACCTTTAATTTTGAAAAGATTTGGTGTGAAGGTGTGAAGATTTAAGATTTGGACATTGCCTATCAATACCTGTAGAAGTAGAGAAAATTACCTATTCTACTCTCAGAAACAGAGAAATTCTTACAAATTACGTGTATAATGTAGATGCTATGCCAGGATTTGTCATCTCTCTTTTCAGGGTATACAGTCCAAGCTCACTTAGATTTGGTGGAGACTGCAAATATCAGAGATGCTGACAATGACACAGAATTTTTAAAGGATCTGTAAAAGTTGTGACAAGGCCAGATTACCGGAAAGCAAGGGCTTTGGATGCTGGTTCCTTTAGAATTTGAGCTTCAAAAACTCTGTGGCTGAATCTTTTCATGGTTGCATTTTTCCTTATTTTAAAGTCTAGGAGTCACTTACGGGCAGGATAAAACACAAATTCTGATCTGGTAACACTACTTCCACTGTTCAAGTTTTGAAAAATAATGAGAAGAGCCCAGATCATTGAATTCTGACACACAATTGCATCTACATGTATGAAAAAAATCCGTGCAAAACGAATATACTAATTACTGCAAAAGTATCCAAGTTGCAGTAAATCTCACCTGGACAGCAAGGTTTCTAAGCCACAGAGATGCTTTTGAAAATATTACCTTGTGCAAATATGGGAGGTCTGTGCCCATCCCTAGTCATATCTAAGCAAAACTGGTATTCAAGCAATCTTCAAGATAAAATGTAGCTGCCAGAAATCTTTAGAAATAATTTAGCCCATTCCTTTTTTACAGATTTCCACATATTTTATTGTGGTCTGGAGAGTTACAGGGTTTCATTTTATTTTTGTTTTAAATGAACAATTCTGGCTTATTCCACACATGACTGGACTCAAAAGATTTCTATGGAGTTTAGATTAGATGTGTTCCTGCCTAACAAAGCAGCACTCCGATAAAATTTATTCCTGAAAGAAGATTGATCTACTTTTATTTCAGTAATGCTTTCTGATTAATTAACAAATTCAAACTATTTGTTAATGAATATTCCTGTAACCATTATGTCTTGAGTCAATGTTTGAATGCAAAGGGTCACCCAGGATAACAATTGTATTGGGACACAGGACTATACCATCTCTGTTCAAAGAGGGGAATTGTGCCTATGCCTTAAGTCAATGCACTCAGCAAGGAGAAGCACATCATATTTATCTTGTTATTAAAACTAGTTTATTTGGGGGGAGGGACAGGAGGGTGTCTTGGGAACTGGTTGTGCAACTTAAAACAGATATTAATGAAATGCATTTAAGACTGTAGGAGCACCTAGACTGATACAGACTTTTTTTTTACCATGTTAAATATAGCAAAATACTATGTACATTACCTCTGGGACCACAACTAAAGTCCCATTCATAGTCCTACATTTACTGTAGAATTTTTTCCCTGTTTCATGTAATAGCAATCACAAACCTTATAGCAAGCATGGCCCAATTCATAAACAAATCCGTGTGAGTACTTGTGAAGACAGGTGCTGCAGGAAGATTATCACAGAATCATAGAATAGTTCTGGTTGGAAGGGACAGTAAAGATACCTAGTTCCAACCCCCTGCCATGGGCAGGGACACCTTCCACTAGACCAGGTTGCTCAAAGCCTCATCCAACCCGGCCTTGAACACTTCCAGGGATGGGGCATCCACAGCTTCTCTCAGCAACCTGTGCCAGGGCCTTACCACCCTCACCGTGAACTTCTTCCTTACATATAATCTAAATCTACCCTCTTCCAGTTAAAAGTCATTACCCTGTGAAGAAAACAAGTCACATTAACTTCCCCATCCCTGAGAGTATTAATGCTGGTGAGAAAGACAGGGCTGCATGCAGGGACTGACCCAGCAGGGATGCTGCATCCTGATTTCCATGTTTTACTCCTAAGAAGCTGGTGACTCAGTCCTCATCCCTGTGCACCCTCTGGCTGCTCTGCTGAGGATTTCCATCCCAACAAATTAATTCTGAGTGTCTGATCTTCTCAGCTGGGCTATTGGATGAGGTTATCACCTTCTTAAGGATATTCAGCTCTGTCTGTATTTTGGTACGAATTTCTATGGGGGAGCTGTAAGGGAACAGCCTTACACGTGTGCCATCAGTACAGACGCTTCTCTGAAGTGACAAAGGGGTACCTTAATTATGTCTACACAAAGAAATTCTGCTTACATTAATGTATTTTGCAATCATGTTTCTATCTTTAAAAGTGTAAAATTATATGTTGTGTTGAAAGGCAAGGAATTGTTGCTAGGAAGATTGAACCCATATAGAGACTTGTAAATCATTTGAGCCCCACTTGAATTTTAAGACAGTGGTTTAGATGCTGCTGCTGCTGCACTTGTATTGGCCACATGATTAGTCCCTTGCTGTTCAGTGAGTGGTAAACCTGAGCAAACAGGACTGCATGTCTGAGATGCCAGAGTAAAAAACAGGCATTTTGTTAAAAAAAGTAGTGTGCAAACACATCCAGCTATCTCACCTCACAGTTTGTTGTTGGGGGCTGTTGTGGAGTGACTGACTTGCCTGCTGGCTGAGGCAAATACATGAGAGTCCCTTTTCCTCCTGCCTTGCCCAGAAATCCCTCGCAGTTCTCTATCTGTATGAGTTGATTATCCCCGAGTCCATTTAAATTAGAGCCGCCCTGGCTGGAATTTCCTCCATATGGTCTAGCTGCCATCGATAAAATGCCAAAAACGAACAAAGGTTTTTGTATTTCTCTGTGAATCGGGCCTGTGGTTTAGCTCAATGGAGCATTTGCTATGTGTGGAGATGGCGTTTATGTCAAACTGGAGCTTAGTTTTACCTCCCAGTGATAAGGCAAGGCTGGAGTGGATGGTGACTTTGTTTCTACTGAGTTCAGTGAAAGAGATGTCGATGACTTTGTGACCTGAGCAGGGACAGGAGCTAGATAGGTGACAATTCAGAGCACTGAGGGCAGTGGAAATGCTGGCAGCCCTCGGGATGGCTGTGGGACCGGATCCAGCTTCGGCACTGTGTGAAGGTCTGCGTTGCACCTGGGAGCACTAAAACTCCATTGAAATGCTAATTAAGGGACTGTGATACTAATGTCGATATACCTTAGGCAACCATGAATACAGCAGTATTCATAAATCCATTTATGTGTTGTGACTCTTAACTTTATAGGGCTTCGAGACCTTGTTAAATTTGCTTTAAATGTGATACTTTAATAGGCAGTCAGGAAAATGACTCAGTGCTCACGTCTATATGTAGTGTATGACCCTGCGCTGTCACAGGTGAGATAGGATGGGTTTTCTAAAGGAAAAAGACTTTTCCATTAGCAAAAGCAGAGATCCTAATACTGACTATACAACTGTATCCATTCTCCCAAGTTTCTTTGTGTTTTGTTGTTGTTGTTTCTTCTTTTTTTACACATTTGAAGTATATTACCCAGTAGTCAGGGAAACGGGTAACTTAAGAGTAAAAAGAAACTTTAACTCTAAAGGAAGTCATCAAAAGGGGAAGACAATTACTAAAACAGGTATAAGGCCTCTCCTATATATACATTTTCAGAAAACTAAGTATGTGCAAGAGTGATTTGTGTCTGGTTACCTCAGGCATGTGCTGTCAAACATCTGTATTAAGAGGTTGGCTTTTTTTTCTTCTTTAATCATAAATATTACAGTGCACAAACAAAAAAGTTTAAGGCATAAGCCTAAAAATACAAAATACCATCTGAAAAATTATATCTAAATAAAAAAAATAACCCTCCCTAGAAATTACTTCAAGGTTAAAGTGAGATTCCTGTGGAACTTGCAAAGATGTTGGGTTAGTTCACATCTAGTTCACATGTGCAAATACAGATGTTCTTAAAGGAAATTAGCTTTTGTTGTCGTAAGATGCACACACACACACACTATATATATATATATGCTCACATAGACTTGTAACAAAAGCCAATTTTCTTTGTATGTGTTGTTATGGCTTTAAGTTTAACATTACAAAAGGGAGTGAGACGAAGACCAAAGACTTAGAGAAATTCATCCCTTCTCTGGTTGCCCTCACAACTGAAATGCATTAACTTTAATGGTGCTTTTTTGAACTGGGCAGGAAAAATACAGTTTGATCATAAAGCTGCATTTGAGAGAGTAAAGTGGCAGGAAGACTCTAACTTTGTTAATGGGGAGAAAAGGAAATAATGTGAAAAATCTTTAAATGTGTGCAGAGGGCAAGGTTACCTGAAATTTGAAACGTGAAGAAATAACCCAGGATGCTAAAAGACATGGGCTGAAAGCATGAATAAACTGAATAAATGCTGCTGGCTGTTCACTTACCTGCGCTCAAGCATTAGCAGAGCAGCAACTCCAGTAGCTGCTCAGTTAAGAAGAGTAACTGTACCGTAATGATTTTATTTTAAAAGTGCATGCAGTAAAAAGAAAAAAAAACCAAAAAAGTTAGAGGCTCTGCTCTTTTTTTCTTTTATGGCTGACATTTTGAATTTTGAAATGTCATCATGCAGAAATCACCCCTGTAAGCGCAGGGCACATTCCTGCAAAGCTTTGCCAAGCACTGGATTGGTGCTTTTTGAATGTGAAAATACCAGCCTTTTTATTGCCATTGCTGTTGAGGAATGCAATCCTGGCAACATTTCCGTTTTCCCCATTTTAACCTTTTTCCTCACTTCTGAAATTGCTGTGTAATATTTGGGTAGCTGGTGTCCTGCCACAGACAGAGCTGTGTGCAAGTGGCCAGCAGCCCCTGAATCACCATTGTCTTGCTTCTCAGTCTCACATATTCCCAGAAACCAAAATTTCTGTGCCGTAGTGGTACTGAGGTAAAATGGGGGACTTTTGGGTAAATTCTGCATGGTAATTGCTGTGTTTTCCCAGCTGATGTAGCCGAGTTTGCATCTGTGAGTGGAGCAGGGTTAAACAGTGCGGCGCTGATGAGATTATTCAAGCAAGAGTGGAGTGGATTAAACAAGGCAGGTAGGGGGGGAAGGAAAGAAATGGTGAAAGACGTCACCCTAATGACAGTAATGCAGCAAAGCTCTCTGTCTGTCTACACTATTATACTTTAAATTTATAACATCCATTTGACTAAATATGGCAGCGGTTATGCTTGATCTTTCATGGCGCACAGTGGAATTACTGTCACTGAAACCACTTACAGCTTGGGCTGTTCAGGATTGCTAGGGTGTTGTTTCCATCCGAAATAACCACAGTGGCTTGGGGCTTTGATGGAAATTACACTGAATAGCTTGTATTTAGAAAGCTTTTAAGTCAGCTGTGGTTGAGAAGCCCATGGTTATGCACATACAGCCCTGAGGCTTTATCTTTTCAGACTCTCTTGTCCTGCCACTTGAATTGTATTGTGCCCTTGTGAAAAGCGAAACACTTTCTTTATAGAGGAGAAGATGGATATTTAAAGCTGCAGAATTTTTTATCTGAAGTGAAGAAGAAAATACCATCATAGTGCACCACCGAGATTTCCCATCCAAGTCACTTTAAACTAGAGGTGTGAGTCCCTTAAAAATTAATTTGCTACAAGTGTAATTCCCTCAGGAAAGTTAGCACTGGTGCCACTCCCAGGAAATGTCTCGCACTATTGCAACTCAAAGCCACGTGGTTGCTGAGATTTTTCTTCCACCAGTCAGCAGCGAAAGGCTGCCTCAGAGGATGCCAGATTTCCTTTGAGGCAACTCATCTCCGTGGATTGAGCTTTTGTTAGTTTTTCACCACTACTAAAAAACAGGAAGGATATGTCCCCTAGATGTTTGTGTCGCATGTAGTTGGTTGAATCTTTCTGCCAGCAAGAGAAAATATCAGAAGAAAAAATTTGTAGACTGTGCCCTGCTACCAGATGCTGCAGATAAAACCTGCAGCCTTAGTCTTTTCTTCTAAGATTAAAAAGGACTTTTTGGAACCTTTCATCAGGTCCTACCCAAATGGCAAGTCTCACCATTTCTAACGTATTTGCCATTCTAGGAATAGGCCCACTGCAAAGCACAGATCATGTGCATCTTTGCATGTAACTGGAGTTTTAAATCGCATTGTACTCTCACATTTATGCCCCATTGGAAAGGCTTAACTGCAGATCGGAGATAAAGCATCATTTCAAAGCCTGCTACTGCTAAACGCCTTACAGCTTCCTAAAGTAATGTAGCTTCTTTGGTCTTTTAAAAATTTCCTCATAATAAAGTTCTTCATACATCTTGAGGCAGACTCACACTGGAGAGCAAAAGAATAATTATTTGTGGGCGGTTCTATTTTTATTGAAGGCTGGATTATAGTTGAAAAACTGTTGCTGTTAGAGTTTCTCCCACACTTAGCTGCAAACATCGCCACCCCCTAACGCTACAGCAGCATTTCTCCAGGGTAGCTTCCTCAGAGCAGGGAGTTAGCTCCTTCGCTAAACCAGAGCCTGATAGTTTTGTCTTCATCTGGGTCCTTCTCTGGGCTTGTGCACTCAATATCAGTGCTGTTGTTGATGTGATGGATAATGAAATGCTTTAGCAGGATTAATATTACAGATGCTATGTATCTGCAATCTGAGTGGTACAAATAGTGCTAATAGTGCTGGTAGTTGTTGGTTGCTGTTCTAACAAGCATTTGACCACCTTCAAAGTATCAGCAGTAACTCCAGAAGGTGCAGCTGAATAGTTCTTAAAGCCACCTCTGCTTTGTCCTGTTACTACCTGTACAGCACCCGAGGGGATGCCATGGGGATGGTGCCCCAGTGCGTTGCCTCTGCTCGGGAAGTCTGCAGGATGGGGGAGTCTGGTGGGTGGCTTTGCCCTCTCTCGTTTATCACCATCCCATCACCAGGTCCTCAGCACTAGAAACAGCAGTGAGGCATGGTGCCTGCATTGGGAGACAGGGCTGGAACAGTGCAACAGGGCCATTCCTGGCATGGGGATTTGACCCTGTAGCTGGTGTAAATCAGAATTTGGCTATATTTAACTCACTGGAAGCCTACACTACCTGAGGGTTTGACCTCAGAGGTTTAGCACCTTTTGTGAAATCAAAAGGAGGAGTATGACTGCCCTGTCTCAACTATAGCCTGGGTGCTCCTGGGGTCAGCTTGGGACATGGGACTCCTCATGCCTCTGGGGTTTTTTTATCACTTGGGCTCAGATAAAGAGCTGTGGCAAGTCTTCCTATCGCTGCCAGCTCAAGCTGCTGCCTGGAAACAAAGTCACAATCATCCAGCTTCATTCCTTGCCACCACTACAAACCGTGCTGGGGTTCAGCTGGCGGTTTGGTGGGCAATGCGTGAAGCAGGAGGTCTCACCAGGCAGGCACCAAGATCTGCCGGTCCTGCTGGCAGGAGGGCTGGGCTACACTGTTTGCAGGGTGGCTCTCACAGGGCAGGCGCTGCTGCAGCAGTTCATTTTCCTGTCCCTTTTTGTGAGTTACCAGAGCGAGCACAGAGGTTAAGATGAACAAATCCTACCCTTTCTCAGCAGAGTAAGAGCATGCCAGAAACCTCATAAAGAGCAGATCTGAGCAATTGTCATAGACTATGTTTATTGAAGAAGGGCTCAGTTGATGGCATTCACACCTGGATTCCTTCCTACATCAGAGCTTTTCCTGACCTGTACCCCAGATCTCAGTTTGGATCTGCACTATGCAGTCGTTTGGGAATAGGGAAGTGATTGATCTGCTGGATCTGACTCAGATCCCTTTGGTTCGGATTTATTTTTTTTTTCCCCACCCCTTATTTGAATTAGTTTCCTTGTGGACAAATGCCAATAGACTTGTCAATATTAACCTAACAAATGCTCTGTGTAGGTAGACCCAACAGCAAAATGACATTCAGTGCAAGTCAAAGCAAAATCCGTTCATTTACAGCAGTAGCATAAAAGGCATGACCCATATACTATAGCTGTTTTCATCTGTGATGGTAAAATACCTTGTCTGACCTCTACTCTTGACAACCACCAATGACCTTGATTGTGTAAACAGGACAAAATGAATTTATCACAGTTCTCATTAAGAAATTCAGATTTGTTTGGCTTTTTTCTTTTTAATTTATGTATGTGTGTGGTTGTGTGGGAAAATATAAAGCTTTTTTTGTATCAAATAACATCAATCCTTGCACACTCTATGCAAAATTTTGTAAGCATTGCAATAATGCTATGAATTACACAAGGAACTATTTTAACTTTATTACACTTTCTGTATAAAAAAAAAGAATTTGTATTTAAATGATTTCAACTGCAATCTTGTAAAATATATTAATAAAATAATGATTGTTAAGAAGGAAAGAGGTGTTGAGGGTTTTTTTATTTGTTCGTTTGAATATGGCAAACACGGATTGGATCTCAACCTGTCTGTAGGATATGTCTGTATATGTGTATGGCCATTGGGTATGCCAGAGTGGTTCACACTAGTGATCCATTTCACAGCATCAAGTCCCTGGATATATTAATGCCAAAAATGCTGTAGAGGATGGAAAGAGAATCTCTGTGGATGGCTGTTGGAAAAAAAACATTGTCAGCAAAACAAAATTCCGTTTGGGGAAAGTTGATGTACTGTCTTGCTTACAGGTCTGTTGTACTTCCCACGCTGTCCAAGTGTTAAGAGACTCACAGCTAAGAAGTGTTGCAAGCATTGAGGTCCTTCCTGAGCATCATAAACCTCTTGAAGAAGATCACTCGCTAGTAGAGGGGTTCTGGTGCTGTTTGTACTCCAAACCTGCAGGAACTTGAGGTTTTCCAGGAGGGACCAGAGATGAATGCATGCATCCAGGAATAAGCCCCCACCTGCATGCAGTGTATCTCAAGTCTACCTGCAAGAATACAATTTTTTTTATTTTACTTTTTAAAAAAAACAACCCAGGAGGCTGGACCAATTCACAGAAAGCCTCTTGAAAACCTCTGGCTGCTCTAACAATCCATCATTTTTATTTTAATTGGCTAACTAATCAGATGCTCATGAGTGACTGCACATGCCAGGCAATCACTTCTGAGGGCATTTTGCAGGAGCTGGGTTTCAAATATGAATTTGTTCGCCCTGGATTTTGTCAGTAAATGAGAGCATTGATTGAGGCTCATTATCTGAACGAATAGCAAGAATTCAAGCCGGCTGAAAAGATGCACATGCCTTCCAAGTGAGCAGAGAGTTTGAGCCCAGACCTCCCAGCTGAGACACTGCCAGAATCCAGGCTGTAGAGGTACTTGTTTACCAGTTTGCAGGGGCTATGTTTTATCAGACCCCAAATAAGTTCACTCAGTACTGCTTTGTGGGAACGCACAGTCTTTTTCTCATTCACTGGGTTTTAGACTGTTTACACTTAAAAAAAATTAAAAAGAACAAAAAAAAACCCCAAAACATCTTTCATCTGAACTTCAGCTGAGTTCTTGGCCTGATTCTGGAATTTCTAGCAAACTGACAATGAAATAATTCATTAATTAACCCCCCATTAAGAAGCATGTTGGCAGCAACTTCACAGCACCCGCAGGAGATGCAGCTCAATGTAGCTGCATGGGCAGCACCCAGCACTGCCACAGCAGGCAGTGGCCGGATCCTTCCCCAGTACCCACAAGCTCTGCTTCAGCTGCCTGCAAGCATGTTGTGATTTAAGCAGTGAGTAGTTATGAAACTCAACCTTAACAGCAGCATATTTGCAGTGTCCCCATGCTGAAAAGGCTAAGTGTGGTACTCAGTAGAAACAATATTTTTCTTAAAGATTGGGAAGCTGCAGTTAAAAACCAGGATTTGTCTTTCAAAATTGACTCCTGGGAAAATTATCCAAATGTAATTTCTTCCCAAGCACCTTGCCTTTCACTTTTTAAGGAGTACTTCCCAATTTTTGCTTTCTTTCCTTTCTGCCCCTATAAGTAAGTCACTGTTTCATTTATTTTCCTAAATGGCAAGCAGAAAAGATGAACCAAACAAACAAACAAAAAAAATTACAAAAGCAGAAAAGAGTCATTGAGATTAAATGAGTCCATTTTATCCTCTGTAAAATTATAAAGACTTCAACATTTTAAAATTTTATGTGCAGCTGGGGTTTTTTGTATTTTTCATTTAAGTCTCTAGTACAGACACGTTGCTGCTGCTGAAATTCAGTTGTTAAATCAGGGTGATTATTTTTATTTTTATGAACAGTGTCCAGAAATCAGTGATGAGAAGTATCTGTTCTTAACAGGTTTTCTCCAGTGCTGTGACCTTGATTCTTCTCTCCTTAAACTGAACAGAAAAATCCTCCTGAATTTAGTGATGAAGGTTCAGACCTAAATAGCTCCAGTGCCAAATGTATCCCAGAGGAAAATTATATGGCCTCATTTAATAGAGAAAAAGCACAAGTCTGGCCAGAAGCTAGAACTTGGCTCTTTTCTGCAGTCATTTCAGAATAAAAAGCAGAGTATAAGTAGTCTTTAAATATTTGATTCACACTATTGGGCTATTGTAATATACATTACTGATATGATCTGCACTTTTTGAAATTGGGGTTTGTGAATAGCCTTTCACATAACAGCTCTGCTTCAGGCCATCATAGAGCCAGGCTTGTGTAACATCAGCTGTGGTATTTTCCCTTTCACACCTACAGGGACATTTTTTTTTACCCTACTTCTAGGCTTTGCTTTCAATCCCATAAGCAGCAGTGCGATGCAGGCGCAGAGCAAACCCACTGCCTCCTTGCTGAGGAATGCAGGCGGCATCTGCTTTGCTCCCTTCAGTGGGTGCATGTAGGGAGGGGATATGCACAAAACAACTTTTAGATCTCTGCAATGACATCACTTGGCTTGGTTTTCTGCTCCTCCTGGTGCAGCACACAGCTGCAGGGCAGAGTTCCTCCGGACCTGGGCCGGACCCCTCCTGGGGCTCACGGCCTCACCTCTCCTTCCTCAAGGGCTCTATTCCATGCTGCTGCCTGATTCAGACTAGGAAAGAAAATATTTTAAATGACAGCATAAGCTACAAGTATAAAAGCACAGTAAGACATGAGTGCTGCTCAATATTTCAGAACCTTTTCAAACAAAAAATATACCTGCATCACCTGGCCTAAACCCTACCTACAACTTGAGTTTAACATCTGCGAGCTCCAAGCCAGCCGAAGAATGCTGAACATCTTACATCTGCTTTGCCAGATAGAGGGGATAAAACAAAAACAAAAGCAAAACCAACCAAAGACAAGAAACAGTACGTGCATATGCCAAAAAGTGGTGCTGTATCTCTGTACGGCTGCCTGAGCCTCCCTCCTTTGTCCAGAAACATGTCACATCTCCTGCCCTGGGGGTTGAAGTTTTGATAGAAGCTGATGTGGTAGGGATTTGCCACACCATGCCCCAAAGGCTGCAATCTGCTGTTCAGGACCAGGGAAGGGTGATGGGGAAATTCCCTGCCCCCTCCCAGCATAGCAGGATGGAGCCATGCAAGTGTATAGAGTGGTCTATAGCAAAACATTCCCTCTCTGCCATGGCAAGAAGGCTATCAGGAGGAACGAGATATGGTTTTCACCCCAGTGTCCCACATGATATATTTGTATGTGTTTCAGTGCTCTTAGGGGAGCAAACCAAGGAGGCCCACAGGCTGAAATAAGCAGTGTTTGAGGTGCTACTGGTCTCAGAGAGGGGCACATTTTCTTTAATGACCACCCAACAAACACAACCTGCCTTTGCAAGCCAGGGTGATGAAAAAACAACTCATTGCTAGAGAGAGAGAGAGAGAGAGAATGTGTGCATGCATGCATGGGGATGTGGGAAGATAAATTTCTGAATAATGTGGTATTTTTGTGTCAGTTGTAACAACTCCCAAAAGCATTTGGGTATTTCAATAAACCCCAGTCTCAAAAGAGAGTTTTTGCAATGCAATCATCTTGAACCATAATAACTAAATTTGAAAATAACTATCATCTGCCATAAAGACATTAAAGCATGTATAGTGGAACCATCAGTCTGTGAATTCTATGGGAGCTCTGCACACACACACACACGTGTGCACATGCACAATTAACAAAGAAGAAAGGAGAAAAGCGCTGTCACTTCCAAAAAAACCCACAACCTGCCACCTACACGATGAACTTTTAAGCACAGAATGCAACTTCCAATGAATTATTTATGACTTAATTTGCAGTGAACGTTTTTGCAGTCAAAGGAAACATAAACTGGCAGCACAGCCCTGCCTGGGGTGACGGCAGGGGACACGAGTGCACTGTTCCTGTGGCAAGAAGCTATTTAGCAGCACACATGATGAGTTGCACACTAAGAAAGTTTTAAGACAAAAAACCCAGTTCCTAGCAAACATCAGCCCGGTGTGCTAATACCATGACATACCCGGTGACCTCAGTTGCACACTGCACTGGCACATGCCATCTCTCACCTAGTGCCAGGTGACAGACACGAGCACTTTTTGGTGCACAGCCATCTGCTGTGGCTATAACTGCTGTGGCAGGAGTCCTTGCCGACTGCCTCGCACCTTCCCCCTCCACCGCTCTGATTTTATGCTGAGCTAAAACACAAGTACAGCGAGCTGCTGCTTAAAGGCTAATGATGGGAACGATGAAATCGGGAGCTATAAAGGCCACATCCTGCTTTTAAATTAATTCTTTATAGCCGGGCTATAAAAGGGGCTATCCCTGCCCAGCGCTGGAATGGGCTCTGCACTGAGGGCTCCACACCATCAGTGGCCTTTAGCATGACATTAAATTAATGCTTTTGTGGGTCTTTTTTCCTCCTCCTCAGCTGAGATGCCAGGTTTGACTGTGGGGCTGCAGCCAAGCCCCAGTTTCGATGCTGGCCACGCAGCTGTGTGCCATGCTCTCAGGCTAACTGGCTGCTGCGTGCCCGAGTTCACGAATGCAAACATGGATCGTGGGCATAAACAAACCTGCCTGGATCCCTGGCAGAGCTGCAATTGCTTTCAGTAGCTTCTGGGGCAGGGACAGAGATGATGTGGGAACTAGCAGGAGAACACAGACAGGAGAGGCTTGGGGGAAACCAAAAGCAGAGCAAGCAAGTTAGCCCAGACTGGGCTTTTCTGGACTTGCTACAGCTCCTGCAGCATTGCCAGGCACAAGCTGTGCTGGGTCACATTTACTTGAGCAAATAGAGCAGCAGACACTTCCCAGCATAACTCCTGGCTGCTGCATTTTGAATAGTTTATAAATGGGTTTTAATTTTATTTTTTTTTAATTCATTTCTGGAGCAACACCAGTGTCCTGCCTGGTTCCAGTGGGGTGGTGGAGCTTGCTGGTTCCCTGAAAGCACAATACCTTTAGCTCCCTTCCCACAGTGACTTTCATAGTGGTAAGATACATGCATCTCAGCTACTCTTAACCCTGGCTGTGCCTCTGTCCCCAAGCCCAGCATGGTATTGCACAGTCCTGACAGCCAGGTAAGGTGGGGCATGGAGTGTTTTTGGACGTGCCACAATGGAAATCCAGTGTCCAGACAGCCAGTGTTTCCCTGTGGGAGGAAGAGCAGCATCACATCCCCCAGTAAGTGTGACTCACACCTGGGTTGGCTATTGTCAATCATTAGGGTTGAGCCAGCCACTAGATGAATGACAGATGATGTCTACTAACCCCTCTCCCTTCCCAGAGGGGAAGAGAAAGGGAATAAGGGAGAGAGACTTATGGCCTGGAAAAGAAAACTAAAATGGCTTTAATGAAAATAATAAAAATAATAATAAAATGAAATATATATAAATATATACAACACCAATATTGAACTCAACACCCCCTCTCTCCCCCC
>WTSP01013017.1:63054-80931 GCA_025331215.1 Actenoides lindsayi
CCTTTCCTCTCATTTCCTTTCCTTTCCCTTCCTTTCCTTTCCTTTCCTTTCCTTTCCTTTCCTTTCCTTTCCGAAAACCACAACAAACTCAGAACATTTAAGGGCTAAATCCTGATTCTATCACCTTAACTCTCTCCTGGTATGGCAGAACCTGGTCTGACCAGTGCAACACTGTCCTAATACTTACTCTGCTGTAGATAACATTATTAGTAATTAAAACTCATTGTGTGCTAAAGGAAACAGCAGCTCCCTTTCTACAGTGAGATCCAGCCCAGAACCTCAGAGCACACAAAGCTCTTGAGATATTTTGAGGTTAATTGTAGCAGTTTGATTCACTAATAGTACCTCTCTCCAATGGCTGTCAGAAAAAAAAAGAAAGGTGAATAAACTGCCAAGGTTTTTATACCATTGACTCCATGGAGGAATTTAATCTCTATATACTGCTGTCTCAAACTATCTCCTGCAGTATAAGCAGAGGTATTGGGCATTGACTTCCAAAACCATGTTAAAAATTATGAAGAGTCATTTACTTCACAAGCCTGATGAACAAATAGCATCTCTCCCAGGACTGTGGGGTTTTGCTGTCCAGTCAGTGATGATTTTATTTATACCTCAGCTAAGGTTCAGCATATTGAAGGAAGGTGCTTGTTCTATTAAATGAGTTGCTACCTGAACAACTTTTAACATGCAAGGGTCAAATATCTCTCTGAGCATAGGCATGAAGCTTCTTAGAGAAATAATGAGCAGGAAAAAGTGATAAAGTCTTCTAAGAAGAATCTATGAAAGCAAAGTGAAGGATCAAGTGTTTTGTTGATCAGAATTCTTTTCAACAGCCTTCTTTATGGTTAAAAGTAAGTGCGACTGACCTTGAAACCCTTCTTAAGAAAGTTTCTACTTTGAGAAGTCACCTTCAAATTGGCAAGTACTGAAGCTTTAGTGTTCTGTAGTAACACCCCCACCACCTCCTCCACTCCCCAAATGTAATTAAATTCAAATTAAATCATTAAACAGCTGAAAGTGAAATCATATATTTTGGGTTATTTCTACAATTCCTTTGGCAGCTCTGAACATGTGGGATGATTTAGTGTTTAAACTGTTCAGATTTAACTTTTTCCCTGAATAGAGAGAAGTATGAATCTAATAGCATTACAGACCTGTAAAGATTTCACCACGTGTGTGTGAATACAAGTGGAACAGGCTCACTATCACTTCTGAACATGCTTATCCTTTCAATTAGTTCAGCCTGATACAGTCTGTCAGGGTGAAACATGCTGGTGTCCCTCCACAAACTATTACCTGCCTTGTCCTATGTCAAGTCCTACCACTGAGTCAAGAAGCTCAGGCTAACAAGCAGAAAAGGTTTGTCAATGGCCAACATAATGTTATATGTGACTTACCTTAGTCTGAGGTCTTGAGAGCAACTTCAGACAGGTGAATTGTCCTCTGTCAATGCAGGAAAGGGTGGTAACCACCTGGAAATGGCTAAAAAAAAAAAAAAAAAAAACCAACAAAAAAAACCCCAAAATGCCACTTCAGCAAAAGGTATGAAGAAAGGACTGTTAGCTGTGCCTGACTTCTCCTTATATCATTTATCTAGGTAATGCTTTATTTTTCCATTTCTTTGTGCACACTTCATGGTTATCTTCACATCTTATTTCACTGGAAAAAGTGAGCTCATTTTCCCTGAGCTGCACAGTTCACACTGCAACCAAAGGAGTGATGCTCCCAGCACAGCACATCATCTCTTCCCTAAGCTTTCTTCAGTAAGAAGCAGGAGACCTTAGCCCCTGAATTCTGCTTTATTTTACAACTAATGATACACTACAGAAAGCAGACTTAGATGGAACCTGTCACTACATTTTTTAAATTATTTTTTTTCCTGGGAAATAAGGAGATAAGAAACTTTTCTTTCAGGTAAGTTGTGGGTGTTTTTCTGACAGCATCTGTGCCTTGTACACTTGTACCATACTTAAGATAGATAAAAGTACAAATATTTTGCATAATTACATGGATGTTAACATCCATAATGCCTGTGGCATCAGTTCTAATTTAGTAAAATGAATCAGTTCCTTTTCCTAACAATTCATCAGAGCTGTGCCAAACTGAAAGGCTACATCGTGCTTGGCTGTTACCACACATGAACATTAGCAATTCTAATTGCAAAACTCTTTTAAGTGTTACTCTACTGGGAAAAAATCAACTTAAAAAAAAAAAAATAATAGAAGTTTCTCTTCAAATCTCAGTTTTGACATAATACAGGCAGAAATTGTAGTAACAGAATCAAGTTCTAACAATGGTTGAAGGTGTTAGAATTGCCTTATTTTTCTTGCCATGCCACTGCCTTGTCTCATTGGTCTGTTTTACCTGGTATGTGCTGTTAATCTGGACACCAATAGCACAGTAAGGACATGCTAGCAGAGCAGAAAATGGCTTACAGGGATTTCACCTCAAAAATTAATTGAGGCAACAGAGCAAATGTCTAGAAAGTAGTGCGAAAATGGATAGAAAGCAGTGGAGGAAATGGTTGAAAGTAAGAGGAAAATGTCTAGGAAGGAGTGGGATAATTCCTAGAAAGCCCAGGGCAATTTCCCCAAAGCACCACCCAAATTTCTGGAGAACAACTGATGAAGTCCTTTAACAGAGCAGAAAATTTTTAGAAGAAGTAGGGAAATTCTTTTGATGTGAATCCCTAGAAATCTAATGGTAAATATCTGGAAAATATCATGTAAATTCTTAAAAAGTGGTGGGAAAATTTCAAGAAAACACTATTAAAATTCCTATAATACAACAGATTAATTTATAATTATATTAATTAGTTCATTTAGTTTTATAGACACACACAAATTGAAAAGCACCAATTAATTTCCTAGAAAGCATGAAAATTCCTAAAATGAAACAGCAAAATTGATAGAAAAGAGCAGGAAAATTCCTAAAAAAACATCAGGAGAAATCACAAAAAGCAACAGCAGTTGCAACAGAAAGCACATGTTGAAAGGTTGTGAGAAAATTGCTTACAAAGTGATGAAAAAATTCCTGAAAAGCAGCTAGAAAAAAATCATTGAAAGTAGCTTGAAATTGCCTAGAAAGAACCAGGAAACTTCCTAGGCTTATTTTAGCCCAAGGAATTGCTGGGAAGCACTATGTGAATTCATCGGAAGACTCTAGATTGAGGAATTCCTGGAAAAATCAGGGTAACTGCCCCAAACCTTCTAACACAAGGATTCCTGGAAAGCTACTGGTATATTCTTAGAAAGCCACAGGTATTTCCTAGAAAGGTTTTAGATGGATGGATTTCTGGAAAGCTGTGGGAAACTCCTAGAGATGCTCTAGATTGAGGCATTGCTGGAAACCCATGGGAGGGTTTAGAGAGAGTCTAGGTCAGGACATTCCTTGAAAGCCATGGGAAATCCATAGTCCATTTTCCTTGGAGATATTTTTCTTCAGTCACAGCACAAACTTATTCTCCTGGTATGTTACAGCCACCTGACCACTACAGTGAGGAAGCAGCCAGAGCAGACCATGTGATTCCCTGTGGCACAACAACAACTCCACTGCATAAGGACAGTCATCCTGGAGTCTGAAGAGCAGCTGCATCAGGCCCTGTTGTATATGCTAAATATTTGCAAATTTTGTGCTGAAAAACATAGGGTAGGACAGTGGAATCAGCCATTTGGTGAAGGAGAGTGCAGAGCTGCCTGAGAGGCTTTTGTTGCTGCTTATATTAAATTAATTCAAGAAGCCCTTACTGTAGCTCAAGCAGAAGAGAAAAGGCCCACTCATCAGAACTTATCCTTTATGGAGAGCCGGTCTTATTCCTAATGAGGTTTCACTGTGTCATGCAGCTAAACAAATTCCAAAAAAGCCTTGGCAGAGGAAAGACTCAGCGTGAGCATGAGCTCCCACACCAGGGTGCCTATTAGCCACACGACCTCATTATGCCAATAATTAAAAAGGCAGCACTGGGCACAGCCAGGCATCCTGGGAGCCAGACAGGTTACTGCTGTGGGTGCAGAAAATGTTGATCTCTTCCCTCTCTTACTCTGTTCCTTTGTGCTTGTGTCTCTGTTCTTTCTTTTAACTTTTTTTTTTTTTTTCCCTTTTCTTCTTTCCTTTCATTGCTTTTTAATTTTTTTCTTAAACAAGACAAAGATTTGGGGTGAAGTGCAGACATCAGAAGGTGGAAAAGGTGGCTTTATGGCAGCACCAGTATGCCTGACGTCACACAGGATCTGACTTGAGCCTGGTGCAATTTAGAACAGTCTTGAAGTAGCCTCCTTGGGTCACTTGGGAGCTGTTAGGAAACAGCTACTGTCTGGTCACACCAGCTTTCCCTTCGAAGCACCTTCTGTCACATCTGGCCATTACAATCAACTGCCTAACCTTGATGATTTCTCTGATTCTAACAGAATGTCTGAGCTGCTGATGAAGAAAGTGTTTGACACTGCACAAAAAAAAGAGATCAAAGATTTGTAGCTATCAGGTCTGACGCCTGCTACAGAGATGGGCAAGGAAGGAGAGAGGTGCTCATCCCATCAAGCCAACAGGCAGTACCTGCCCTCTGCCACCACTCTACCACCCTTTCTCTGCTCAAGTGCTGCATGTGGCTTTGATTTTATGCTTCCCATGTTATACCCTGTGGCTAGGTGTTTGGTTTATGCAGGGGGGAATTGTGTCTATATTCACATATAAATTGAAAATGTATTAAAGCTGTCAGTTATCCTGGTTTATGTACATATTTTACTTCTGCTTCATATTCAGCACTTTCACAGCCACAATATTTTGTGTTCTTTATATGAAAATTAATAAAAAAATTGGATCATCATGAAAGATTTCATTTCCTTAAGCTAGCAGTGGTGAGAAAAAAAAAATCCATCTGCTTTATGTCACCTCAGTTTCAATCAGTCAAAAGTAAATTTCCATCAACTCAATCCATATACTTTTCCTCTCTGTTTACTCTTCCTGTACTGCAAGGAATCAAGCTAAACTGCAGAAGATTGTTATGGACTTTTTAGATTAGTGCACTTGATGTTGCACACAGCCAAGATAGTACCCTCCTGTTACCTGCCCAGAGTAACCACTGAATGGCATTTCACATGCTTTATTTACTATTTGGGTTTATGTACCTTCTATTTACAGCCTCGGAAATTTACTTGTACCCTTTCCCTTTGACTAAAAAACTACATTGTTACTTACAGGATGTGACTGGGTCACTTCTTAACCTACCCTGGGAAAAATCCGTAAATATCTCAGCTTCTTCAGCCCTGCACATTTGTGTCTTCAAGGGTTCTTGTTTGTTTTTGAACCCACTGTGATTTCATAGACAGTTTTGGGCAGGTGGAACTGCTCCAAACACTGTGTTCCCTTGCTGATTTATTTGGGATGGTGGGAGTGGGTCCCACCAGCTCTCTCCTATCTGAGCACTATCTGATAATTGTATTTGCTCCACTAACTACTACTGGTTTCCTTCCTTCCACTACCCCAACACAGTTCACAAGGAACAATAAATCTTCATCTGGATTTTCAGAAATGGAAGGAAACTGGCTGTCCATATTCTGCCAGGAAAATCTGACCTTGGCCATCCTGAAGACATCACTCATGTGGTGGGTCCTGGGGATCTTCTGCATCGCACCCCCAGCACATCATACTGGAGGAGAGGAAGCATCGCCATGGTGCTAAGAGGGCTAATTCTCATTATGTCCTTAGGGAAGTTAGGACAAACCTGCTGGCACATATTCTGGGGGACTGGAGCTGTGGAGAGCTGCTCCTCCAAGCCAGGGTGCAAAGGATGAACATTAAATCTGAAAGAGTACCCATCATGGAGCTCCAAGCGCCAGACTGCTGCTGCTGCTTGGTGTCATCTGTGGGGCTAGTTGTGAAGTCCCAAGCCAGCCAAGCACACACTGTGTTTGTGCAAACACCATGGAATTCATCTGCTTTTTTTCCACCCAAAGCTCTCTGCTTTTGCCAAAAAGACTTTTCTGCTTCCTTTCCCTGCCTCCCCCCCGTCCCTGTCCCCGTCCCCCGCCTGCCATTACATGCAAGTTATTTGCTCTCAGTAATTGAGAAGGGATGGGCAGGGCAAGCAAGTCACTCACATTTTGTTCAAAATCCTTTTTGTGCCCTTCTGGTTTAGTTAAATTTGGTCAGGCTTTTCTGCTGCCCTTCGAACCATAGCAAATAACTCATCACTTCAGATTTGGGATGGTAAAAAGAAAAGGAACTGTAGTGCCACCTGCAGCAAAACGACTAAAATGTAGGTCTCCTTCAGCCTCAGGGACCTGGGTCTGCAGGTTGAGCATTAAGTAGAAATTTTCAGTTGGTCCACATATAGAGCTGCCTTTCAGGGAAACCATCCTGTGCAAAGATGGCAAACTCAGTGCTTTTTCAACCGTGGGGACCTCTGCACTGCTGCTTTCCTAAAACACGGGCTGAATGAAGGCAGACTGTGATGCTGCAGCAAATCAAAGCAAACTCCAGCCAGCCGTGTGCACACAGATTTTGGACGGTGCCTGCCCAGCTCGGCAGTGGCTTTGTTGGTGCCCAGCTGTGCTCGGATAAGCAGCACACCACAGCCAGCCTCGTCCTGGCAGCCCACAAGTGAGCAGAGTCCTGAGGGCTTCAATCCCTGCAACTGGATCATTACTTCTTCCAGCAGCTGTGGGGAAATGATGGGCTGTCAGTGATACAGCAAAGACCACCACTTCTGAATAATTTTAGAGTGGAGTGCAAACGAGCATGACAATGAGCAAACCTTCCCACAGTACCTTCCATTGGCAGCCCCCTGCTCTCTGGACACCTCCCCTGACCACATCTTTTTCTTCCCTTATGGCTCAGGTGGCTTTTTTTGACCAAGCTCTTCTCATTGCCCAACCAGAGAAGGGCTAAGATTAAGACCCAACACTTCTCCCATACTGGCCTGTAGGATTGTAACTTCTGCCCAGGGCTTTCAGAAGAATAAGTAGTGATTGCACTTGGAGCTGCTACTGCCTTGAATTTCTCTTTAATATCAAATTGTTAATGTTAATCTTTCTAATTTAGTGAAAATAGACTTACACAGTAACACCTTAGTTACATTTTCAATCAATCAGCAGACAATTAAAGGACAATCACCATTATACTCTCTAGTTATAGGCAGCACAGAAGAACAAGCAAGACACAGCCACAGTGAGAAAAGATAGGAGCCTCACCAGATTTTACATACACACAAATATAGCCTTTTTATTGTCTTTTTTTTTATATATATAACAGTACAGAGCCCTCCTAAGTTGCCCAACGTGTCCCAGCCAGTCCATCTCTAAACACAGGCTTTGCAACAAGATATGGTCACAGAGAGAGTGCAATTATTACACAAGATTTCCACAGTAGTCCCAGCTCCAGCATCTGATCACAGATCTCCTGCACTGGTCGTCAGGGACAGCTTGCCACCAGCGCTGGGGCTACAGGCAACTGATCGCTAAAGGCACAACTCACTTATTTACAGGAGAGCAGAAATTCTGTTGCACCAGTTGAGAAAGATTGGGCAGTTCTCACAGAGCATCTCCATAGAGCAAAAAGCCCTGGGGATGTGGCATAAAGGAGTATGCAAAGCAATGTCTTCTGGGAGGAAGATGCTCTGATCAAATCACACAAGCAGGGCATATCACATAAGGGCATATGCACAGAACGGGTATGCCAATTAACTGCCAAAAAAAACCCCAAAAGTAAGGTTCTATAAAACGTCTTCTCTCAGGAAAATCCCATTTCATTAAAGTTCAGACCTTCTCTGGACATTTGCTCACTAATGATTTTTCATTAAAGAAAAACACAGGCCATCCCATAAACATCTTGGTAACATCTGTCTTCTCTTCTGAAAATGTCAAGATGGAGCACTTCAACTGCTTCAGCAGCAGTGTGGTATAGCTCTTCATTCCAGTATTTATTTTGCATTGTAGAAAACATCAAATGTTTCAAATGACCAGACAGAAAAAACATAATCCAAAAATACAGCTTTGCAGAACACGAACCTTGCTCTTTATAGCTCATTTTGCAATAGGAACAAGTGTTACAAAAACATGTAGTTTCCCAGGTTTGACAATCTGATTTTAGCCCATGCTACTAACAAGTGGAGCAAAACCATCTTACTGAAAGACAAGATCACTACACGAAGGAAGACACAAATCTTTTCTAACCACCAGTCTAGTTCAGGTTCATAGAAGAAGAGCCAGACAGACTTAAATCTTTACAAACTTCACTGAGGTCAATAATGCAACACCTGCTTACCCTTATCTGTGAGATCAGGTCAGAAACAGGCATTCCAAGAGGACATCAAGTCCATTTTTTTGTTTTATTACAGGATCTAATATATCAGCATTTGATGGATGATGGCATAACCTGTGGTCAAAAGCCTCCCTCAGCTTGTTGCAGTGATCTTATAGTTAGGAAGCCTACCATAACATCCAACTAAAACATTACTGCAAATTAAGCTATGTTTTTCTTTTCTTCCCTGAAACCATCAGAAGAACCCATCCAGACAGTGGCCCTTTTTTATGTTCTGGAGCACTCAAGGTCTACAGCTGGGTCCCTAAGATGACCCTTTATGTATTTAACATGCTTTTCAAGCATTGTATGGCTTTAAATGTGCCTTCCCCAGAAGCAATTCAAACAGAAAATTGTCTTGTCTACTTCACACTGATTCAGAAGACAGTAAAAACATACCTAAAGTATTGCAAAATAGTAAATACAAGTATGCCAATGGAATGTAAAAACAACACCAGAGTCACTGCAGATTAGTGGAGCATATCTGCAAAGCTGCTTTTTTTCTCTG
Source organism: Actenoides lindsayi (assembly GCA_025331215.1). Classification (NCBI taxonomy): domain Eukaryota; kingdom Metazoa; phylum Chordata; class Aves; order Coraciiformes; family Alcedinidae; genus Actenoides; species Actenoides lindsayi. Next base: position 71,858 of record WTSP01013017.1, read on the forward strand.
AAAGCTTGTAAGCAAGCTCATGAATACCAGCTAGGCTGGAGCAGGCATGTGAATCCTGTTCCATGCTGGCTCCTCCCAGAGATGAGGTGCTCAGCAGGAGGAGGAGGAAGGCTGGTGGCTACTACCGTGAGTGCATTCTTGTTCTTGAGTCATAGCCTACAGCTACTGCAGTGGGAGCCTGTGAGAGATCCAGTTCCCTCTGCCACACAATCAGAAATCTGGCATGAAAGAAAGCACAAGATTGGTTTGCTCTTTTGTTTATGAACAGCATCGTGAGTGGGAAGCTTTTAGCAGGTAAGTAGACATACTTCTAATCCTGAGAGAATATAACCATCTGCATTGGCTCTTCCAAGTCCAGTTCAATCGCCCTGAATTCCCATTGAGCAGTTCTTTTACTCCAGCATCAATGACTTCGTTAAACCTGCAATATGTACAGGATCTGGGTCTAGACAGGGAAAAACAAGTCAAAAACTAATAGAAGCATGAGAGTGTCCTCCCAGCAGAAATTACACCTTTTTCCCTCACTTTCTATCAATTATTTATCTTGAAGGGTTGAAGAAGAAACACTGGGATGAGTCTGGCAGTCTCCTGTTGGGGTCTATTCACTCTCCTGGCCTCACTGGAAGATCAGTATTGTTTAGGTACCTGTTTGAGCCCTGGGTTGGCATACAGTGCCCTGTGCTCTGCACTTCGGTGTCTGAAGCTGATTGAAGTGCTGAGCCCTGTCTGCTTCCTGAACTCATTAAAGAGGGTTCCTGGGCCCAAGTGTGCTTATGAATTATTCAAGAAGATAAGTGGGCTCCAAATCAAAAAAATAGAAGCATAACTAAGTGACCTTGAGCAAAGGCATTCCATCACCTGGGGAGAGGTCACTGCAGGCTTTGTGTCCCTTATACATGGATATTAAAAAGATTAAAAAGGAATATATAATGCCTTCCTCACCAGTCTCCTTCACTTATATTGACAATTTTCCTCCCAGCAAGGTGCACTGCAGAAAACAGGAGCTTTCCATTTGCTGACTGCAGCAGCAACAAACAAAATTTTAGTCAGGAGTAAAAACCAGGAAGTTTTATATCTGCAATCCGTAAGTGACTGTTTTTTAAAATCTAAAATATAGTCTTTAATTAGTACTAATCTAGTTACTTCCCTAAAACTAAGATGCAAGTTTGCTATAAATCTTTCAAATGCTCCTGAAAAAAGATAATGCTATGGCTTTTTCCATGTAAGCCATCATTCTCAACTGAGTCATTATGATGTGGATGTAATCTAAGAAGTCAATGCTGCTCTTTTGAGAGATGGCCAAGCATGCATTTATCTTCTGTTATAGTAGTAGAAGACGGTGGAACAGATGTGCTTATACAAGCTTTGCTGCCAGAAAAAGGCAGACTCATCTCTCTGACTTCGGAGCTATTCTGTGCTGCTTTCAGAGCCCTTGTTTTGAGGAAAGTTATTCGACAGATCAGTGGCACATTCAGAAATATCAGCAAAATATCTCCCTGATTGTCCCTCTCTTTCTTCTTGTTATTCACATATTTTTCTCAGACTGTTTTACCTTTCATGGTGCTGAAATGCCACCCTCTGCACAAATTAAATAGTTACACCCTGGAGCTGATGATCAAATTATCTCACAATACCTACCTAAAGAGATTTAAAGCAGGTAAAATATATTGGTGGTTATTATTCTGAATGCAAGGGAGCTTGTTCCTGAATTTTCAATCACATTTAAGTGGAGAATCAGATTAATCAAGAATTGGAAGAAGCAGAAGTTTCCTGATCAGAAAATTTCTTAGAAAGTTCCCATGCGAATTAAACCTGAAGACTGAAGAAACAGTTACACTTGGCTTACCCAAAATGAGAGTTTGTGTCTGCCTAGTGATGTCCACCTGCAGCATTGGCTGTTAGAAACATAGCAAAAGCGTGTCACCTGATGGCCAAACATTTTCAAGGGGCTGCTCTGTCCCTCCTTTTCTCCCCTGTCATCATCTCTTCTGAGCTACATGAGCTTCTTGTCCTCACAATGGCCAAGCAAGGTGTGATGACAGCTTGATACTTCCAAGAAAGGTACAAAACCTCAGGAGTCAATCGCTGGACAACCCCATTCCAGGGAGTTTTCCTCCTAAACCCAGCTAAAAAGCATAAATAAAAGTGATTTATGTTGAGAAAGGTAAGACTTCATTCCTTCAGAAGAATAGGAAAGGCAGAGCCAAACCTTCCTTCACTATCCCAGCAACATGTACTGAAATGCCAGCTCTGAAATGGCACAGTGAGATCTGAGGGGGTTCCATTGCCTAATGTTCCTTAACCTGAATTGAAAGGGCAACAAAGCTACGCTGCGACAAAACCTTAATAACCTGTTCCCATTTTCTTGGTGCAGATTTTGCTGCAGGTAGTTTTCACAGCAATTTAAATACTAAATGCTTCAGTAGCCCATTCCCCGGAGAAGGTCAGTTCCAGAGGGGAAAGGAGACACTGAATTCTTCCTATCAATGTTTTATAACAAATGAAAAATTTTCAAATATAAATCCCATACATAGCTTCTGAAACTACACTGCCTTCATCATCTGTGTCCAGAAACATTATCTTATTTTTGCAGAAAGTGGCTTTAGACAGAAAGCAGCATTTTTTGTCTTTACTTGGAGGTTACTAAAACCATGAAATTCACCCACCTATACTAGCATAATTCAAGAAACTCCCAAATTTCCTACGATTTAAGGGCTAATTTGTGCTATCTTTATTCAACAGGACTCTGCTCCTGTGACCATCTTCCTATTAACCTAGCCTCTGGTTCCGTTGGTTTTGGACATGTAAATGCACGTAGGTTGGAAAAATTGCTAGGCAGAGATTGTCTTTTCATTTATATTCATTTGCAGACCTATAGCAACAATACAATCCAGGCTCACTAGAAACACAGTCAGCAACATCAGAAAGAGTGGGAAGAAATAGGGAAGGTCAGGGTGCCAAAGTGGCCAAGAAAGGGTCTACAAGACTCCTCTCTGGTGTCCTGCCCGTCTCACTGGTCCCAACACAGCCCTTCCTATCAGGTGCTCCCAGTAGTCCACTTCCTTCTCATTTCCACCCTTGTCAAGTGCTACACCTCAAGAACTTCCTATTTTACTCACCAAGTCCTGTTTTCCAGCACATTTATCACCTCATTAACAGTAAAAGCTTTTATTAAGTTAAACATGAAATGCAGCACTAAGCTGTTCAAAAGGGTTTTTAGGGGCATAGAGAGGATTCCTTTTTCCCTCCTCCAATCTTCTAGCATCTGTATTGAAATCATTCTTGTATATATTCACATAATTAGCTGGTCTCAATCTTTAATTAACTGTATTTGTATGGAATCTCAATTTGATCATAAGAAAGTAATATTTAATGTAATTTAATGCTCACCTGCCTTTTCATGAAGGAGATGGATGAAACAGCACCTGATTAATTTTACCCATTAGTTCTCTGTTAATTTGAATCATGAAGAGGGGAGAGAGGAAATGTATTTAAGTGTGTAATCCCTTCTCACAGTTCATCTATTTTTGGGTTTCCAGAAAGTGGGCCAAGAACATAAATATTTTATTTTTTTATGATCTCTGACCTAGATCCTACTGGCCTGCCCTGACCCTCATCAGGAAAGCTTACCTTGCAGTAACAGACCAAAGAGTTTCCGGCTATCTGATTTCACCAGGAGAAGGTTAAGAGGTCACTGAAGAATCCACATGATTTTCTATTAAGAAAGAGCTCTTTAACCTAGCAGACAGGGGCAGGATAAGACCCAGTGGCTGGAAGCTGAAACTGGATCAATCCAAGCTAAGTATGGGAAGTCATTTTCTAATTTATTTTTTTTACAAATCAAAGACAGTAATTAACCATGGGAACATCTTGCATTAGAGCCTGATAGATTTTCTATCACAGGAACTATTTGAATTAAAGACTGGGGACCTACCCAGTGCAGCCACACAGGATCAAGCAGAAGGAGGAAGGTGAGTTTTACTCCCAGCTGTGCCACTGGCAAGACAAACCCAGGATGCTGGTTCAACTCTGGTGTTGATGGATTTTTTAAAAAAAAAATATTTAAAAAATTGACCCAGCTGAAAAAGAGAAGTACAAACCAATATACTATTTAGCAAAGTAAGAGTCCATGGGACCCTTTAAAGGTCAAATTTGTTTATCAAAAAAGTCAAAGGCAATCAGTATTGGAAACGAGTGTTTCACAGGGAAGAATCAGTACTGGGTGGGGAAAGGCATAGTAAGAAACTGCTGCTGTGATTTGGATGGAATCAAACCAGAAACAAAACAAGGAGAATTCTCAGACTAGTCCTGGTGGAGTTCCTACACCCCTGATCAGTATTGCCAAAGCACAACTGAACACACCATTGGAAGACAGTTTAGTCAAGGTCCCACTCTTCTTATGGGAGTAACTGAGCTCATCCTACCACAGCAGGGACGAACATACATCAGATGCCACCCATAACCCAAGAAAGAAGAATGGCATTTGCTGGGACACCAGCCTTGGTGCACCAATACTTGCATCACTCTCCAGGGGTGCAGCCCTTCTCAGATGAAGTCTGAACAGAAGTGGCAGAAATAATCACTCTGGACAGTGGCATCTCGTTTCGATTCTGGAAAGGGATACTGTACAGCTGAGGCCCATGTGCTTAATAAGGTGGAAAATAAAAAAAAAAAAAAGGAATTAAAAATTTGAGGGATCTTAGTCATCCTAAAAATATTTCAGCGGATTATCTGCAAAACCTCTGTGTTCACATTATCAGTCATGGGAAGTCCATAGAGGTGTTTCTGAGCAACAGCAGCCAAGCCTCTCCCAAACCCTGCTGTGATGTCTCTATCCAGCTGTAGGATGGGGCAGTTGTTGGCATAGTCGGGATAGTTGCTGTTGTTGCTCAGGCAGTCCAGCAGAAGAAAATGATCGTAAACCCCAAGGGGAGACTGTTACTCTGAATCAACTATACATTTCAGGAAGGGATAGTCAGATGAGAGACACCCTGAAGGGATGCAGCTGAGACTGAGAGAGCAGCCTGCTGAGAGGGGTCACTGTGCTGTGCTGCTCTGAGCACAGGAGATGATACAACCCAGCAGGTACAAGTAGATTTGAAACTAAACAGAAGTGCTCTGCAGTCCCTTATAACACCACTTTTACAAGCAAAGGAACATTGAAGAAAGGTTTCATCACCAATGGGGCTGATAGATATTCTCTGACATTTTAAAATATTAAAAGCCCATCGCAAGCAATGAGAGACAGCAAGTGGGTCATGCCCAAAGAGACATGGAGAGGTCCCTCTGCAGAGGGACTAGTCATTGAGAAAGACAAGGGCTGTCCAAACAGGCAGCTGGGGAGCATGTCAATTGTCTGTGTCTGTGCTAGCAATGCCAGCCCACATCTACGCTCAGCCCGAGCAGGAGCACAGTGCTGGGCTTGCTGTTTGCTGCAGTGACTTGCTCATCACTAGAAAGCAAGAACCACTTGCTGGTTTCCTCCCACGTTCTTAGAGACAACTGTCTGGGATGTAGTGGGCTTTGGGAGGAGAAAAGGATTTCTATTTGTATTAAAATAATGCCTAGGAATGTCAGCCAGGAAATCAAGTCCCACTTTCCCTTCCTTAGAGGGAGGAGAATCCCCGACTTAAAACATTTAGTGAAAAATATACAGGTGACAAGAGAAAATAGGCAGAAGACTAGTCCTACTACCTTGGGTCTGTGTGGAACTCAGTCTGGGTACACACTCTCTTGTAAAGCTCCCTAAATATCTTGGGTACTTCACTGTAGTGCTTGAATGGTGGCTTAGAGATATGTGATAGCAGAGGAGAGCTCTCTGCTCTCCATTTTTCTATGTGAATTCCCATGGGATGACACCATTCACAGGGTTTGTATCACTTGGAAAGTCAGTAGGCAGAATTCCTGATAACATTTTGCAGGTAGTAATATGGAAAGAAAAGAGAAGGCACAAAAGAGGTAACTTTTTATTAAGGCAGATTATGACCAGTGGGATGTTGGTATTATCAAAAAACCCCCCAACAAACTCAAGGTACCATCATTAACTAAATAGAGAGGAGTCAACCATGCTAACAGATGCCACCAAATACCAGAGAATCAGGAGACAGATAAATAATGTATTGCAGTATCAGACACACACTGGTGGCCCAATGGTGCAACATGAAATGGAAATGAATCAATACAAATGGATTAGGGAGGACAGAGATGGATTTCTGATCCAGGATTTTCCCAAAAGACAACTATATGCTCTAAGAACTATAAATCTTTTATCAGTTCATCAAGTAGTTCACTTATTCCCGTGTGCATACACTTGGGGCTGGATGAAAGCACCTTCTGCATCTGAAATTTAGGCACATCAGTTTCTGGGGTTGACTAAAGGTGCTTGGTTACTGGAATGGATCCAGATCCCAGAGTGAAGGGCCTAGAAAAGGGGCATTAGACAGGGATTAGTATCTGCCTTGGAAATGATTCTGCCAAAGCTAAACCACCTAGAGAGATGATCCACCTGCAATCTTCTTAACAGGCAAAAGGGACACAGGATCTACGCGGGCGTAAGCTGCTTGCTAAGACATTCAGAGAGAGCAAAAAGGAGTTTGTTCCTTGTCCAAAAGCTTATATACTTGGTTGAATGGAAAATGCAAAACAATGGTGGTATAAGGTCCAGAGCCCAAGACTCGTTTTCACTGGATTCTTCTCTTTTCTGACAGTACTTTCTCACTGCCATCAGTGGGACTCAAATTTTTTATTATTTTTTTTTCCTTTCTGCTGTATCATAGCTCCAGATGATGAAGGAAAGTGCAGCCCCTGACTCGACTGTTCTCGTGGGAGAAGTGAGTTTAGACTCCCTCAGGAGAAGGGTGGAAATGAAATCCTGATTTCTAATGCATGACCACATGCTGTAACTCACAGGTTACTTTATAAAGAAGGGATTTTGCCCTCAGCACCTCTCCTTCCTCTGTGTCTTAAAGGTAAGCAGCAGCAATTACATTTTGTAGAAAACTCAGTATTGAGGAATAGTATCACTCTGGGAGCAAGTCACAGGCTGAGCCCCTTGGAGGTGACAGCCAACGGTGTGCCTTATTTCTGGATACTGCAGGGATTCAAAGATGGTGTAGCAGGAGGAAAGCAACTGAGTCGGTTAAGACTGTGGATTTTATTAACCCAGAAGTAGAAGTGCTGAGAAGTAAAACTTTCTGATGGTTGGGGAATTTAACGCGGAAAAACAATGCTGGCAAATGTTGGTATCAGATGGCAGCTTGGGTAAGAAGGAGGCACAGAAGACTTAGATCTTAGTTTCTAGTTTGCTTTGACCCTATTTGTGCCTCGATGAGGGTTTTTTAGAAAAGCTTTCTGAAGTCAGGAGATTTATATCTTATTTCCAAATGGAACAGACTTGGCTGAAAATGGCATGGATTTTACCTGGTCAATACAATTTATGAGTAAATAAGAGATGTTTAAATCTAGTTCTACATAAGTAGCCCCAGCAGGAAAGTAGTGGAGCCAGCTAAAAATAGTAATCAATTTTTAATGCATCTCCATCAGAAAATGTAACATCAGCCAAAGAGATCTCAAATCCTTCCTGCAGAGGGTAGAAAAGGGAACCCACTGCACTCACCCGCATATACTTGAGAAGACTCATTGTCCATACTTTCTTTAAAGGGATCCATGCCAGCCTTTCCTGAAGTGAAGTTCAGATTCAGTGCCAATGTTATACACAGTTAAGAGACCACAGTTTGGAAAGTGGTCTTACAAATCATGAAGCAGCTGGGCAAATCTGTCAAGTGTGAATGCAGTGACCACTGCCTGTGAGGTAGCAGAAGGCGTGGGGTCAGGGCTCCAACGTGCTCTGCTGTGACAGTATCACAATGCAGTGGACCCAGAATCCAGACTGCTAGAGAACAGGTACCAGATGCTGTAGCAATTTGTGAACTTTATACACATACATTTATAGAAATAGAGAAAATCCATTCCTTTAACAAGCATTTGGTCAAAATTCCATTGGGCTTTTACAGCAAGCACCTTGCACCCATTTTGTTCTGTTGCTGGAGATGTTCCATCATTACCAAGCAGCTTTATGACCATCCAAAACCCCTCAGACCTCTATCCCTTTAACTTGCACCTCTTTCAAGAAACAAACAGTGAAGAGACTAGCTTGAAAGCTGGGCCAAGAGCGAAGCTTGAACCAAGATTCACATGATACTCACCTTTTAATAGCCTTTCCTTCCCTGGTTTTCAATTAACTGCTCTACAATGAAGATCACAGTCTGTCAACTAACACGAAGAGTAAGTCCTTTCCTGGACCTTTAAAAATTAATCTCTCAGGTTCCCTGACTGCAGAAGACTTTGAACAAACTGTTTCCAGAGAGGAAAAGGAAAATGTAGTGAACTGGTTATTGCAGTCAGTAGTATTTCTATCAATCAGACTACTGGCACTGTTGCTCTGCTCTGGGAAAGCTGTCACAGTACAGGAGACTGCTTCTAGACAGTCATCAGTTTTGGCATCATATTTCTTTGTGGGTAGATGAAAATTTCTCAAGACTAAAAGTAGTAGGTCGGTGTCCTTCCATCGTACACAATCTGAGAGAGATGAGACTTTAAAAGAAGGTACTAGAGAATTTTTCCAATTTGTTTCAGAGCAAAAAGATTCTGAAAAAACAAAGGGGAACCAAAATGCTTTTGTAAAATCTGATGCTCCTTGTTTTCCAAATGTTGACCAAATGGAGGTAAGATTTGAAAGGGATGTCTGCTTTTCCAGGAAATTTTTTAAAAAGTAAATATTGCTGCACTGCAGCAACTGAGACTGCCAAACAGTTGAAGAGAAATACAAGGTTTAAAAAAAATCCACAACTCTGGTGTCATGAAATGAGCTAAACATTGTAGAATGGGAGAAACTGTTAAAAGTGCACTCAGGTCAACGAATCAACTGATAGCAGATGATTTTGGGAAAAGTTTTTTGTTTGAGTTTTTTTGTTTGGCTTTTTTGGGGTGAGGGGGTTGTTGTTTGGTGTGTTTTTTGTGTTGTTTTGGTTTTTTTTTTTAAAGCAAATTTAAAAAAATTAATTTTATATACATAT
>WTSP01013017.1:89995-100403 GCA_025331215.1 Actenoides lindsayi
GATAAAAAAAAAGTGGGTGGCTTTTTTTTTTTTTTTTTTTTTTCTTTAAAGGAGCACATCAAAAGCTTTTTGGTTTGTGTTTGTTCCCCCCTCCCACCCCCCTTCCCCCTTTTATTCCTTAGAGATCTGTGTGGGATTCATGCCTAGAAGCAGTGTCAGGTGCAAGGCCCCTGGGTTCAGCACGTGTTGTGTCGTCGGGGTGGTGGCAGCCTCCTTAACCAGCATGGGACAGACAGAGGTGTCAGCTGAACAAACCCAACCTGGGAGCCTGCAGGCCACATCCTCTGGTCAGGAACTCTTCTGTCTCCCACACCACCACCAGACTGGGTCATGAGGTACGGTGGTGGTCCTGGATGAGTCTGAGCAGCACCCCAAAGAGGAACCTTCCCTGCCTCTTTCTAACTCATGGCCTCTAAGAAGATGCTGTAAAGTCAAAAAGTCTCACCACAGCCCTGAGCATGACTAGTGGGGATGTCCAGAGCTGCCACACAACGTTTTCTTCTGATTGACTGCTATTCCCACAATGTGCTCTTACTTCAAGTTGTCATTGCCCAGAGTTGCCATAGCAGGGACAGGTGAACTTCAGGTCATGGAGATAACAGGGTCAAGGATTTGAACCTTCTCCAGCATTAGTGAGGACCCCAATGAGATACACAAAAGCTCTGCAGCATACCCCAGAGGTGACCCCCAGGCTCCTCTGACAGTCCCACTTCACTGGTGCCTCCAGACTGATTACTAAGTCTGTTATTTAAACCTAAATCTCAACTCAGCTGAAACACAAGCACACAAGCAAAAGCCCCCTCAGATAGGGTGCAATTAGCATGGTGAAATGACGAGCTTCTCTCTGCCCTGCATTGTCAATCTGTCCTGGAGCCACTCAAAGGCTCCAGTTTTCCCAGCTGATTAGAAGACAAGGTTAGTGCTGCAGAGCTATCATGGCAGCATTTACAGGGCTTGAGAATAACAGAGAGGATTTTGGACTTCCCTGGACTGGTCTGTGCCACTGGCAGAGCTGCCTCGTGCTCAGGCATGTGAAGGTCCACAGCTCAGAGCTGGGCTGCCCTGCTGTGCTAACCACACACATGCCCAAGCAGCTCATATTATCCAAACCATTCCCATCCTCAGAATAAGATCTAAGCACAACACAGAAATGTGTCTGAGCAGCTGAACAGCCACAGCCTGTTTGCCAGCTCTGCAATGTCAAAGTTCTGGAGATAGAGAAGGCAGGTCCTGCTGGTGCCCCTAAGGATGGGGTAGAAGTGTAGAGGCAGCTTACTGCTGCAGAGAAGGAGTGAGGATAAATTTTGTCCCCAGTAGCAGCAACATTCTCCCCAATAGCTCTTCTGTCCCACTAGAAGGAGCAGAGGCAATTACCACCCTTCATGTCTTCTTCTACACTGTTTTTAGTGTCCCCAGAGTCTTTCCATGAAGATCACAGGATTTTTGCCTATGCTGTTCAGAAACACTGAGGTGGGTTCACCCACCTTCCATGGGCACCTGAAGGGACGGCCAAGTTTCCAAGGTGTGGCTGTGCTCTGTGCTGTACTTCTTAACTTCAACTTCTCTAAAAGATAAATGGGCATCACTGGTGGGGCTGAGCACCCCAGTCTCATCCATACAAACCCCAGCCAGATAGCGCTGTGCTACACTGTGACTGGATGCTGGGGCCCTCAATAAAGCACCCTGGAGCTGCATGATGCAGGTCTGCAGTGCCAAGCAGAATCCACCACGAGAGCTGCTGTCTTTTGAAGGTTGTTGTGGTGAGAACCAAAAGACAACTCCAAACAAACAACTTGGGATCCTCTGTGCACATTGATTTCAGAGACATGGATTTACAAATGAGGGGTATGGGAGTTTGTGGGGTCCCCTTTAGAAAAAATTCCCTGCAGGTTGGTCCTCTGGGCATTTTCCCACCTCTGGAAATGCTGCAGTACTTCTTTGGAGAGCTGAGACAGCACATCAGTCATTTGAACACCTGAGGAATAACTAACCTCTGCTCAAATGCTTTAGGATGCGGTATGAAAAATACAATTGCTGGTGGTAAATTACAAAGTTTATTAAGATAGTCTCCAAGGGTCATTCAAACATGCTGAACCACAGGTAGTGTTAGTACCCCTTAAGTAATCTGCATTTTTGATTTATACTCACAGCATTCTTGTGGCTTAATTTTTGCCTTGATTATATAAAAGCAATAAGAATTTTATTTACTGATTTTTATTTTTTTTTGACAATCTGAAGTTAGGCAGCATTCTCTATTATTTCTTCCCTCTTCTGTTCCTCACAGTGTAAGTTATATTCAAGGAAGAGCATTAGTAAAAAATGGAGAAAAACAAATTCAATTCTGTAACATGTTATTAGTAAGAAGGCAGATTCCAGAAACACCGATGAATAATGCGTAAAGCCCTTTCTCAGAGAAACTTCTTGATGCAATGAGTTTTAAAGGTGACATGGCAGAATTTGCACAAAGACTTTAAATTTTCGCAGTCAAAGCTTTGGCCTTTGGTTTATACTCATTGATATTTTGAGGGCTCATAAGCATCTCTCAGTGTGGCATGAAACAGGCCCTTTTTAGTTTCCATGGTGTCTACTGATGATGTAGAAGCTCTTCACAGCGAAAATATATTGGTTTCCCCTTCAGCGCCACTGAAAACTTTTTCAAGGTCATCCACTGGTTCAAAGCTGTAGTGAGAAGCATAGTTCACTTTGGATTTGGCAAAAGCACATTGATGCTTCAGAGCATCCCTTCTTACTTGTAATGTTCTCAAATTCCCATTGAAACAGAGACGAGAAGCTACTGAGTCCAATGACTTCAGTGGTGCAATGCCTGCTTTTAACACCAAAGAAGTATTTACCCTGCTTGCATTCTTCTGATGGATAGGAAAGGGCTGTTCAGGTCTTGTCATGACAGATGTAGGGTAATCACCACTGGATTTAGGAAAGAGTCCCTCCTTGGCCTGCAACCCTTATCTAATAATTGGGGTATGCAGAGGGGGAATATCTACCATTGAAAATTATTGGTCTTTGGCAAAGACCTTCACTGACACTCCACTGGACTACCCTGTGGTTTGTCTAGAGAAAATCCTTTTTATCAAGGTAAGTCAGAAGATATGAACTTATCAGTTATATCTGCACACAGTGATTTATCATACTTCCATATTTCATATCTGCCTCAAAACAATATCCTCAAAGATTGCCTCAGATACTTCAGTGTGAGTCAAGGAGTGTATGAGAGGGTGCAGTGACCCCATGATGGCTGCAAGATTTATCTAGTGGTGGAAAGCTTGGTTTGCCACACTGCAGCAGCGTACCCTTCCCAGGGCCCATTCTTTGTGTACTGGCATGAATTGCCACTCCATGGAGGACTGTCCATAAATCCCTTATGCCTTCCTGAGCAATCATTTTGCTATTTGATCATCATGACCATTTATGTCTTCATTTCTTTAAAATAACCCCACCAGGGTCATGCCCTGGTATTTGATGAAAGAATAAAGCAGATTAGATACTTCCTTAAGCTGAGGTCACTACATAACAGTAAGTAGCATCTGCTGAACTTCTCCAGTACTTTGAAAGTCTGTTCATTGCTACATAGAAGCAGTATCCAGGAACCACTCTTTGATTTTCTGGAGTGAGGTTACCTGAGGCTTGCTCATAATACAGCTTCGGTGGTCAGCACCAGAAGCCAATACTGCATCCATTACAATCAGTGCCTAACACCTTCCTGCCTCTAAGAAAAATTACCTTGGAACTTTTAATAGTAAATTACAAAATGGATTACCTTTTTATTATAAACTTCTTTCTGTATTTACCTGGAAGCAAAATAATGTTAATGTCACAATGGCAAAAAGAAATCTATAATTCTAATAAACACAACAAATTAATTCAGAAGCAAAGACAGCAAGTTGCAAAATTTCTATGGACTAAGCAGGAAAGAAAGGATCTTATTCTGATTTCAGTTACATCCATGTCTGTCAGGAGCAATTCCAGGAAACTAGGGGACAACTTTACTGTAAAGCAAGAGCGAACAATACAAGCCAGACCTGCAGCAAGTGAGTGAACAGGTTCTTTGCACAGGCTTCCTCCTGCTGCATCCCCACCAACTCATGCTCACTGGTCTCTTCATGGTCACATAGTCCTAGAGTAGGGACAGCAACCCCCATGAAATGAACAGAGTGCTGTCACAATGGCCATGGAAGATTTACCAGAAGGTTAAGCAGAGATACAGAAGGATATCTGCATGATCCCAGCATTAGAAAAGTTAATCAATTACATGCTTAGGGATACTTACGTTTCCGAAACAACAAAAGCAGCAATGTGAAGAGAACGGACACCACTGTGAGACAGGCAATGAGAATGGCATAGATGGGAAACTGGAAAGGAGAAGAGAAAGACTGAAAAGGGGTTATAAGCATGTTTGCTTCAGACCTATTCACACAGGACTGGGTTGCCCTGGTGGCCAAGAGCTCCTAATCATACAGGAGTGGGTTGCCCTAGTGGCCAAGAGCTCCTAAATATCTGCATTCGGCTGGAGTTTGCAATGCTTTTCTGAGCTTGACTGTACAGAATATGGAGAAGACACATCAGGCTGATTATGATAAACAACGTGAATTGCTGTCAAGTAATTAATAAATCTTCTTCTGAAGCCTTTGAGCCTAGATTCATCCCACAGCATGAACTTCTTAATTGCACCTAAAGTAGGAGCTTAGTCATCCTTATCCTTCTCCTAATTAGAGACATGGAAGTGTAACAGCCCTCCTAAGTTGCCTTTTGCCTGGTCACACCCTGAGGATGCTATCTCTGTCTCTCTTACAGAGGTGTCAGTGGGATGTGGTTTTTCTGAAGTGTCCAAACTTGATGAGATGGTCACAGGTTTTTGGCTCTATCCACTAGAAAGATGAATAGATGCTTCCTGAGCTTGTAAATAAAAGTTAAAGCTACTGTTCACAAACGCTGTCCCTTTAGTATGAATACACTGAAAATCATAAGCACGCCCCGCTGTCCTCCTGGCTTCTAGTTAAACATTCTTGAAACTTAGAGGAACTTTTACCTTATCTCCATTATCATCCTGTTTCTCAGCCTTGCCATCTGAATTTACTGAAATCCCTGAAAATAAAAGAGATTGAAATTATTACTGTCACAGTCACCTGAAGGAGGGAGGGCCACAGTGGTTGTCACTGCTTTAATCAAGGAGTAATGTACTCTCAGGGAACGAGGAGGGCAAAATGTGACCTGAATAAGAGAAATAAAGCATCCTGCAACCAAAAGGGAACAATCTATTTCCACCATAAATGGTATATCAGTCATTGGGAAATGTCAGCCTCCATTAAAGAGAGAGGAGGCTTCCCAGGTATACCCATGAAGCAAGACTGTAGAAACTTGTCTTCTATGAGGGAGTTCTCACTTCTGTAAGCATGACAAGATGTCATAGGGAGCAGAGGTAGTAAACAAGGTAGAAGTCTAAGAGGCAGAACTGCCTCAGTTTAGTTGTGGTCAGACTTACGTGGGATTGCAGTCTTTGAAAGCTGCATTAGTACTAAAAAGCACAGGAAAAATCTTTACATTCAGATAACTTACCACAGATGTAAGAAACCCCTATGAAGATGATTTTTTGGTGGGTTTTTTTTTTCCCCTGTTTGCTGCTAGGGATATTGAGAATAATTCAGTTCTAGTTTTCTAAGCTTTGGAAACAAGGATGAACTGAAAGAATGCTCAAGAACTCTTGCAGCAAACTTTTCTGCTCTTATCTTATGATCATACTCTATTGGTTTTGCTGGTGAATTTAAATTCACAAAAAGTTAATCTAGCCTTGGGCCTTGGCTCATCATGACCTCATGCTACAAAGTACTGAAGTACTTAAGTATTCAGAACACTTGATCTGTTACAGGAAGCACCCAATGTTTAGTGGCATCTTAAAAACAGAGGAGTCATTCAGTGAGTAAAAAAACCTCATTTTACATCCTATGACAGGAAAGCTCCTATGCCTTAGGTCACACCCCAATGTATAGAAAGACTGTGATGAGTAGTGCTTTCAAAGGTTTGACAACAGAACAACCATGAAGCCCCCAGCTGAGCAAAATGTACCAGGGAACAGATGAGTCATTTGTCAAGACAGGTGCATGTAACACGCTTGCGGTGCCCCAGACCGCAGCCAAGGGAAACTTTATATGCATGAGACACCCAGAATGTGTCACATGGTGTTGGGTGTGATCAGATGATCACAAATAATCCCATTAGGAAAAAAATGCTTTCTTGACTTTATTTATTTATTTATTTATTTATTTAACTTTTTGGAGAGTGTTATTCTGTGAATAACCTAATTTCACCCAGATTTCTCAGGACCAATCAGATCCCTATGAGAGCTGAGTTGCTTTGTCTCCATGTACCAAATAATGTACTTACATTTTATCAAAGACATGGACAGAGCACAGGTAGCTCATATGCATGTAACTGTAGCTAGAAATTTACACTGGAGTACAAAAGAGATTACAGCTAGTAAGCACTACAGCTAAACAAATATAGGTAATAAAACCCTGGAAAATGCTGAAAATCCCAGGGATACGTGAACATTGCATTTTGCCATATGGCTGCTTTATGACACCCCTCTTTCCCTCTCTTGGAAGAGAACAGTAGTTCATCAAAACTACCCCCAAATACACAAGAAGTGCGTATCTCACGCTGACACACACGTCCCACAAGTCAAAATTAAACTTTCTGGCAGCATGTTGCGTCCTGGCTGATGGGAGCAACTATTGCTTCTTACTTTCCATACCTGAAGAAGCAGGGGTTCTCTTTGGGATCTGAAGCGTGGCTGGCACTGTCAGAGTTGTTGCTAGAGGAAAGCAGACAAAGATAGAAGAGAAACTAAATCAAAGTCTGGTCAGCAGGAACCAAATCACCCCAGCTAACCTAAACTATCTGGCAGGAATTGTGCTTGGAGATGTAGGGCTCTCTCAACCATGGGTTTCTCTCCCAGCCACTGTGCTAACATCAATACAGAATTCAGCAACAAATTAGCCTTCCCTTACATTAAAATAAGGCTGAAATTGATTCATTTAGTGCATTATTTCATGGAGTAAAAGGAGAGTTAAGTCAAGTACTTAACTTGGTTTATGGCTCTTACTAGACAGTGCTCAATTATGGTGCAGCATTTTCACACATTATGACAGTTTGGCTCTTGGAAATAGCATGACACAAGTTTTTGCATGGGTGGGTGTGTACATGACTCACATAAGCACAGTACATTTTCTGCTGCTATTGTTTTTGTGGTGGCTCTTTCTAGCCCCCAGTCACAACTTAAGTTCTGCCCCCAGAATCTCAGAATTAAGACCCTTCCTATTTACAATGGCAGAATATAGACATTATCAGAACTGTATCAGAAAGCTGACAGATAAGACTGGGGTGAGAAACCCTCACAAACACTTCAGAGAACAGTTTAGTCTCTTCTGTGAGCCCCAAACTCTATTTCTGCTGTAAGTCTCTAGCTCTAGCAAAAGAACACCTGCAAAAATCTGTGTTTTTAAGAATTAAAAGATTCTTGGCACTAAAAGGACTCTCTTAACAGACAGATATGACATGTCATCCTTGAATTATAGCTTTCCTTTTTTTTAGTCCTCATTTGAGGGCATCTGGTGGCCAGGCCATCACACCCAAATAACACGAGCCATTATGCTTTTGTAGTGAAAGACACAAAGTGTAAAGTTCATGTAAGTTTGTTCATTTATAAGATATGGTGTGATTTTGTACAGCAGTTCCTTTTCTCTTGAAGAAAGACTGATAGTTGTGGTATTTGACTGCTGCTTTCCATGTTGAGCACTGGAGAGCTGAGTCTGCAGCCGCATCTGGCTGAATATATTCAGCGAGGTTCAAAGCTCACAACAGAATCATAGAATGGTAAGGGTTGGAAAGGACCTCTGGAGATCATCTAGCCCAACACCCCTGCCAGCGCAGGATCACTCATGGCTTGCCACACTGCCAGGTCTTGAAAGTCTCCAGAGAAGGAGACTCCACAGCCTCTCTGGGCAGCCTGTTCCAGGCTCTGTCACTCTCATAGTAAAGAAGTTTTTCGTCATGTTAAGGTGGAACTTCCTGAGTTTCAGCTTGCTACCATTACCTCTTGTCCTATCATAGGGCACAACTTAAATGAGACTGGCCCCTTCTACTTGACACCCACCCTTCAGATATTTGTAAACATTGATAAGATCCCCTCTCAGTCTTCTGCAGGCTAAACAGCCTCTGGTCTCTTGGCCTTTCCTCATAAGAGAGATGTTCCTGTCCCTATGCTCAGGGAAGATCTAAAGTGGAAAGCTCAATAAACTCACAGTGTTGGCAAATCAGGTATCTGATAATTCAACTTGGATGGTGAGGAAGACCAATTCTTAACTTCTCCCAGACCTGAGATACCCAAAATTAGTGAGTGACTCAAGGTTTAAAAACTTGTTTTTCTCAGCTGTTGTTACATCCTAATCTGAAACAATTTCTGTGTGGACCCCAGATACCTTTTATTTCCACATGCAGTTAATTGCTATCAGTACATGTTTGCTACACTCTTAAAAACAGCCAACACTTTTGTTTATGACAATTTAATTTCTCTGGATGTGCAACTTCTGACCTTGCAACTTTATCCTTCTACTCACATGCAGTTGGTTGGTCTTCCACCATGAGAGAAGTATGAGCACTTTTAGTTTCCTCTGAAGTTAGAAGTGTACTTGGGAATTCGGTAGTCACTGAAACAAAGTAAAAATTAATGAATATAAAGATCATGAATTAGGAGGTCTTCATATGGTGTTCAAAATTTTTTGCACAGTTCTGCATCTGCAACTAAAAGGTAAAAATCTCCACCTCAGTTTTCATGTCTGAAGCTCATCCTGCCCAGATAACTGATGTACTTTACTAGTATGGCCAGTGGTGAGATATTTCAGATGTTCATCTGTGGACCTAATTGTTGCCAAATTTAACTGGGGCACATTGTTATGGCTGGAAGACGAGACATGATACAGAAAAACTCCCCTTGGATGTTCATGTCAGAAAGAACTTCAAGTGATAGAAGACCCCCCAAAAAGTATAAAAACAGCCTTGTGTGCAGACATCAGTCTGCAAAGAAGTCACTGGTGTGCATAAAGTACTAATCTATGAATGCTTAGGATGATAACAGACCACTGATCAACTAAATATTAGTAATAACAGCAGCCTGCATATGGAATTACAATGTAAGTACTGATTTTTAAGCTTGTTTTGAATCCTTACTGACTTTACTGCTGAAGCAGAACATGCTCTAAACTAACCTAATCAACAGACCATTTCAATTGTCTTTCCTAAATCAATTGAAAAAAATAAAATTGTGCATAGTGGAGTGAATCTCTCTTACTCCGTCCCAAGTGCAGGGCTTCATGACTGTTGTACTTCACAAGGTCCCTGTCACTTTATTTCTCCAGCCTGTTAAAACTCCAAGTGCAAGTCTGACCCTCTGCTATCTTGGCTAGTCACCCCAATTTAACATCATCCACAATATTTTACCTGCTTTACCTTGAACCTACTGAGACATACCCATAGGCATCTTGGAGAAAACTTCCCAGATAAATATAAGTAATTGGAGAGTCTCTATGATGCCAGAGTCAGTCTTACACAGACCATCTCTATTACACAAGAAAAGAAAGGATTGGTGCTTCTTATGCTTTGTACCTTCAGGGAAACGGATAGACTCTGATAGCCAGACCATGTCATAATCTTCAGTCCTCATGTCAGCTGTTTGGAAATCAGTTGAAAGATCTAGAAAAGCACTGGTTGTTACCATAGCTTCAGGAAAAGCATCATTTTCTGTGACAGCAAATGTTGGGGGAGCAATGGTCTCCAGTGTAATTACTGCTGGAGACTTGGCGGTTGCAGTTGTTGCTGGTGGGACAATGGTTGTCAGGAGGACCGCAGTCTCTGTTGTTTCATGATCGGTGGTTGAAGTTGTTGCTTCAGGGATGCTGGTTGTTGGATAGACATCAGTTTCTGTTGTTAGTTGATGATCAGAGGTTGCTTGAGGAGCAAAAGTTGTTTTACTAAAACGTCTGGGGGAAACAGGAGCCCTTCTCGTGGTGGTTCTCATCACTGGAGGGGCTGCATGGAAACAACATAGTGAAAAGCCATATCAGAGCATTCACAACTGATTCTGAGGGAAGCCAACCCAGAGATTAATGAAAATTATCTAGCTGCTAAAAGACTGAGAATGAAGGTGGGAGAGTCACTATTTCAAGAGGTTGTTTAATTAGCAGAAAACATACCCCAGATAGATCAATTCTTATAGATTTTCTTTTTTTTTTTTTTTTTTTTTTTTTTTTTTTTTGGTTTTCAATTCCCCCCCCCTGCGCCTTTTTCTAAAATGGAATGGGCAAAACCTTTCCTGTAAAAACCCCAAAAATTTGCAAAT
>WTSP01013020.1:0-29659 GCA_025331215.1 Actenoides lindsayi
GGAAGGTGCGAGGACGGAGGAGGAGGAGGAGGAGGAGGGTAGCGGTGCCCCCGCCCACCCCCACTGGGGCAGGGGAGCCGCTGTGCAGCGCGGGCCCCTCGGGGCCCCCCCTCCCGAAGGTGGGAAAGGAGCGGGGGGTTCTTTTTTTTTTTCCAAGGGGGGGGATTCTCCCGTGTTTGCAGTTGGGCTCTCGGTTCTTGTTTTGTGTTCCTGGCCCTTCTGGCCGGCGCGCTGGTCCCGGTCCCTGAGAGGTGCCGTGGATGCTGCTGCACGGTGCCCTTAGGGGAGCCCCCCCCCCCAGCCTGGTTCTTGCTGCTGCTCCCACTCCCCGGAGCCGAGTGCTGGCTGGGGGCTGGAGAAAACCGTAGCCGAAAGGGTTTTCCTCCCGTGAGCTCCGGTGGGGCCGACGGTGCTGTTCAACAGTTGCTTCTGGACTGGGCAACGCTGTGAAACTCTCCCCTGCAGCCGGTCTGTTGGAATCGGCTGCCTGGCAGAACTTCAACAGATGTGCGTTGGAGTAAATATCGTAGCTTTATTTCTTTGGACAAACGTGTTTGTTCGAGGCTGTGTTATTTTAACTCTTCTTGGTGGTTAGAACAGGAAAACAAATGTTTGAACTGGAAATTTACATGAGAAGAATCTGAGTGTAAACCCCCTTCTTAATAACTAAGTCGCTCTTTGACCCCCCAGGTCTTCTGTTTTCTTTCCTCCCAAGCAAGCCAGTCTACTTTCATGTGGACAGTACGTGGCTTTAAAAAAAAAAGAAGAAAAATATTTGGTGATGATGCACAAAGCCTTGAAAGTGCAGTTGTTTCTAGGTGAGAAATACTTCAGTTGAAGTAAATGGTAATTGTGTATTACAGATGAAGAACATGCAGTTGTCCCAGTGATGTGTAGGTATTTTCTTCCAGTGTGTGCCTAAGCTGACTGATGCAGAAATATGGAGTCTTTTTTTGCTTTCATTTCCAGATTTGGGAAATACAGGTTAACTACCTGTTTATGTAAGGAACTGCATTGGGAGGGCTTTCTGCCTCTCACAAACTATACAATCGCTTTAAGAAAATAAAACCCTTTGAGAGCTGTTTCTGTCGGGGAAACGGTGCTTGCATCTGCAGTTGTACTGTGTGCTCTGACCTTGTTTGCTGTTGATTGTAGGAGTTTGGTAAACACAAAAACCTGTGTGAGGGTCTTATGTTTTGTTTTATATCAGTGTGTTACAGTGTGTGGCCTTTTGTAATGAATATATGGCAGGACCTCAGAGGATGGGGAAAAATGGACTGAACAATAGACCTCAATACTTCTAATATTATGTGGTCTGACATCAATGGGAGATGAGGGCACTCGCTGCCTTTCAGAGTAGGACCCATGATGTTTTTGTATGATTAGATTAAATGCTTGGCTCGTCTTGTTGAGAAGATGCGTTAATGGTGTTGGGCTACTAGCCTTAAAAACAGAGGTGCTCAACATGAATGGCAGGAAAAAAATGAAGTAGATGCTGGATGTAGTAGCACTCTTTATTTTTAAAATGCAAGTTGGAATTGCAAAACGTCTCACAACACTGACCTCTCAAAGGAAATATAGTTTGATTGGCAAAATGAGCTATATCCTCCTTGACCAAAAGGCTAATTTGAGGTAAATTAACATCTGTATGAGGAAAGACCTTCCTCTGATGTGATGGATTTTAAAATTTTGTTGCTTTCATTTATCAATAGTAACAAAGAGCTAACTTTGAGAGTTGTGGTTTTGTAAACACGTTCATTGCGAGGGAAACCAGTTAGCACACAGGAGATTGCTAGTAGTGAGTTTAAGAATAAACCGTAATGCACACAGGAGGTTCAAGACCTGAGCCTTCAAACACTGTCCTTGATATTCCAACTTTACTCCCCTGGGGAGGTCTCATGGTAACTGGTTGTGAGGCTGCTTATGTGCCCCCTGAACACCTCTGAAACATCTGGGGCTGCGTGGGAGTTTGTCCTGGATGTATTACGCACAGAGTTAATGTTTGAGGGTAACTGCAGGAGAGAAAGGTTCTTGTTTGAACCTGTATTGAGATGCAGTGGGGTGTTTTACTCTAGGATGTCTCTGTAGGAAGTCTGACCACACATCTGCTCTTCTCTTGCCGTTTAGGGGTTTTACTCCTTTTCACTGGGGATGTTCAAAGCTGCTGAGTCAAGTTGCTTTTTGTGTAGTAGCAAACTGTAAACACGGTAGCAAGAACTATTGGATTTTATATTTAAAATACTTAAGTGAAATAGTCCTCAGCATATGTTACATAAAATGTCTGTATTCTTGAAGGTAAAAAATATATATCTTAAACATCCCTTTAATTGAACCTCTCCAGCTGAATGAATTTTTCAAGTTAACATTACTGTGTGAAAAAATGACAGTTTACAGTGCTAAATAAATACTTAATTATAGGCTTGATTGGAAGAAGAGCCTCATATGAAGTCCATCCCCTCAATGCTTATCGGAGATGCAAATTATTAGTAACCAGTAACTTCTTGCAGTACTGTTTGCTGATTTCTTTTTCCCGTGTGCTGTTATTGTGAGGGAAATGGAGAGGTGATAAGGAACGCTGATTTTGTTCAAAGCTGCAGAACTCATCATACATTCTGCTTACCGCACCAGCACTGGGGATTTCTCCTTCCCCTCCAATGTACGTAACGTGTACCATTACCGTGTGGTTTACTCTGGGCTTTCTTCCTTCTCATTTTAAGTATTGCCTCCAGTCGGATCTTACAGGTGATAGGTAAACATGGATGCAAACTCAGGCTGTTTTTTATACCAGCTGTTTTGGTGGCTTGGCTGGACAGTGATGATTTTATAAGTATTTATCTACGTGACATGGAGGGAAGTAAACAGCTGGTCTCACTGCTAAAGGGAAAGAACTGGGGTCCTAGTAACTGCTGAAAGACTTCCCATACAGATGACTCTGTATGTTACAGTGAACTTTCTTTTCACAGAATCACAGAATAATCGTGGTTACAAAGACCTTCTAGATCACCAAGTCCAATTGTACCTACAAGAACAAAACCCACCTAAATACCTGACCATTAAAAGGGGAAAAAAAAAAACCCAATAAAAACCAAACCAACCAAAACCAACGCCCAAGCCTCCTCCATGCCTGCCCCCTTTCTTTGTAGAATTTCCCCCAGTTCAGTTCCCATTTAAATATACTTGTGTTCTAGAGTAGCTTATAATGGCTTGTTTTAAAACTAAACCTGTGTAGTGGTTTGTGGATCACAGTTTCTCTAATAAAATATATATTTTTAGTCTTGTTTTGTTTCTGAGTTGAGAATAGTGTGCCTAACAGTGGTAGTAATAGAGTGCAGATTCTCTCAGGAAGCTCCCATCTGTCAGAGCAGAAGCCTAACCAAGTGTGATTTGCTCTGTTTCACTTAGTCATGTTTAGAGACGCTAGTCCTTCCTTGAGTGAAACCTTTGATTACTACATCAGCTCTTGTGTAAATGTTTCTGTGAGAAGTTGACTCTGTCCATGGGCAGGTGACTGTTTGCCTCATTTCACGTCTCCAGTACTTCTCACAGGGACCTGAAGTAGTATGCCAGGTACTTTATTTTGGGGTGAACTGATGGGTTGTTATTAAATAGAACAACGTATTCCATCTAATGCGGAAATAACTGACTTCTGAGCAGTCAGTTATCTCTTAGATATCTTGCTAAACAGATAATATTTCATATTCACAGTCATTTAATTTTAATTTGGTGACATAAAATTTGTCCAAGATTGTCCACGGGAATACAATGGAAGGTAACTTTGTGACAAGTACTATTAAAGATGTGTTTTCTTTGAAATGTGATTAAGGATTTAGCACCATTTTGAATTTGAAAAGCACGTTAGGCTTCAGAATTGTTTTATTTAACAGTCTCAACATTGGAGTTTTAAGTTTTCAAACTTCAAAATTTAAAATTCCAAATCAATTTTATTTTTGAAAAGGTCTTTAAGAGGGAAAGAAGGAAGATGGTTGTAGATTGACTTTGAAAGTTTTCTTTCTAATACTTAGTAAGACCTTTTTTAACTGGGTTTGGTCAGAGCTGAAGTGTTAATTTCCAGTCCAAAAAGTGAATGTAGGCATTTATAGGAGTAGGAAAAAGTTAGAAATCAAACTTTTGTGACTTTTTAGAGGGATTATATCAACTTCCTCTGCTTTATAAAAAAGGAGTTGTTTCAGATAATATCTGATTTGAAGTCACAAAGCTTATTTTTAATATTGCAAAGTCAGCATCTTTAAAAGCAGATACAAAAGGCAAGCTCTGTATGTATGAATTGAGGAGACGGAGAGCTGGCACCCACTTCTCTTGCTGACAGCAGTGAGGAGACCCACAAGAAATGCAGTAGTTCCAGGGGTGTCCCTGAGGAGATGGAAGTGTGACTGCTTGGGGCTGGTGCTGGGGCTTCTGTGCTGTGCCCCTTCTTCCTTGTGTTCCACTAAGTGTTGACTGGTCCCTACAGGACACTGACTGGTCCCTACAGGACACTGACTGGTCCCTACAGGACACTGACTGGTCCCTACAGGACACTGACTGGTGAGAGGAGCTCATGAGCAGGCCTGAGAACTTGGGCTAGCAAGGAGATGAGAGGCTGTATGAAAGATGGGTGTGTGATGTGGAGGCGGGATGTGGTGTCCTGTATGAGCAAGTGAGAGGAAAGGGGAGCTCTGGAGGCTGTGGGGTGAGATAGGGGATGAAGACCAAGTGCTCAGAGGTGAGAAATAACGCTGGGAGCGTGCGTTCCCTGGGAAAGGAGAGGGGGAGAAGCCAGGCAGAATTGTCAAAGCGTAATTTACCGATTCAAGGGTTGAACTGACAATTTTGCAATTAAGTACAATTTACACTCCCTTCTGCTGCTGAAAATTGAAGAGTAGGAGAAGTGTAGCAGTATGTCTGGGTTTTTCCAGACCTGTTATTAGCTCCCTGGTTAGCTTCACAATCGTCGTTACAGGATTTCTTAAACTGCAGATGAAAAAGCAGGCAATATTCAGAAGGAACATTAGTACGGGCCTTTGGCAGCAGCGAGCACTAATTAAACCTGATAAAAATACCCAGTTCTAGTTTTGCAGTACCTGTCTATTCTGGTGATGTCAGATTGGTGGTATCTCTTGGAATTGCCAGGCCAAAAAAGTGCAGGAAGTTTCCAGGACGCGTCCAGCGGGGTATTCCCAATGAAGTGTCTAATAGTAAATGAATGGAAGCAGGCTCTCAATCCCAAAGAAGGAAATGCATGTTTGAGTAGTTCACAGATCCCAAGGGTGGTGGTTCTCAATCACATTTTTGCTGTGCTCCGAGAGAGGGTGGTCACAGTGAACTCCTCAGGACATTGTTTTCATCAGTGTAAAATGAATAATAATGTTTTTTTTTGTGTGGTATCAGTGCATGCAGATGTGAAGTTGCTTTGGGCACATGCACAGTTTGGGGCATTAACAAAATTACCAGAAAGAGGAGAGACTGAAATTTTTGAAGGGTTGTTCTGGCTTGTTACTTCTGTGAGTATCTTGAAGTAGAATCAAAAAATCTCACTTGGAGACGTCATCAGTAAGAAAAGCCAACAGCTTTCTGTAATTTGCTGATAATTGATTTGTTAAAGCTAAAGATTGCCTGTCTCAGAGGTTTTCCATCCTTCCCTGGTTTAACTGCTAATTCTCAGTCTCGTCGTCTTGCAGCTTTAGCCGGTGTTGGTTGCTGTGAGTTTTTTGGACTCCTGGTCTAAATAGTGAAGAGTGCAACCACCACATGGGTAGTGACTTTGGGCTTTCCCATTCTGTTAGCAGCCTGCAGTTTCAGCCGAGCATTTGGAATTTCATTTTTTTTCTTTGCTACCTGCTTTTAACGCTTTGGGGATTTTTTGTTTTGTTTCGTTTTTTTTTCAGTTTGCTTTCTAGTTTCCTGTGCTCCTGTTAGCTCTCTTTATTTTTCTCCCTTTAGTCCTAATTGTTCTTTCACTTCTTTTATAGGATTACAATTCCTTTTTCAAAACCCTGCTAATTAGAAAGATACCACTAAGTCTTGCTAAATTCCTTTTACTTTTCATGGTTTTTTTTTCTTTTCTAAGAGTTTCTTCTGCTGTAAAATCTCAAGGACAGAGGCTTCATCTTTCAGAGCTGTTCAGTCTCCAGCACATTTTGGATGTTGGTATGAGGCAATTAGTTTCTGTGTGGTGTTGGGTTTTTTTTTTTAAAGATAAACAATATTAAAATGCTGTACCTATAATGAAATGAAAACACTTCCTTATGTGAAGTGTTTATAGTATTGATTGAGATGGGAAAACTTGTTAGGGCATATAACATTGTATGGAAATTGCTTTAGTAATGAAGTTGAGGCATCTAGGCTTCTGTGACTTGGCAAATTCTATTGAGTAGTCACTGTTGAAACATTATCTGTGACTTTCAAGATGCAAGTCCTTGGCTGCTTTTTTGTGAACGGTGGTAATTTAGAACTGAATCATTCTGATGGAGGAGCTGTAAATGTCACAGTGACTGAGCTTTGGCTTGAGGCTAACCAATACTTTTCTAAAGAAAGCGTAAAGGGAGGATTCTGTCCCCTGAAGAGACAAGCATTGTTAATGCATCTTGACTGTTGGAGCCCAGCTCTTCCAAAAGGGCTCTGTCTGGGAGTTCAGTATTACTCTGATATATTAATTTTTGTCAATGCAAGATAGAATTACTAAAATATTGAAGGAGGCCCATAGTACTACAGCTTAGAAACCAGCTCAAAATACGTAGTGCACATTTGCTGTATAATTGGTTTATTTGTATGCTGGCCATAGGTTGTGGTGAACCAGCAGATGTTTTGATGGTGACAGGTGGGAATACCAGCATCCCTTACTGGTGCGGCTAACAAATAAGGTTCATTTGGGAGTTCCTGTTGTAAGCTGTTGTGCAAGAGGAGTCTGACACTCCTCGGGGCACCCTTTGCAGGCTTGAGAAGCTGGTGATAGCAGATGGGATACCTAGAATTGATGAATCTTGAAGAAGCTTGGTCACTTGGGGCCAATGCTTAAGCATATTTTTCTTGACAATGTGTGATTACTGGGAAATAGATAATAACTCCATACAACTGGAAGGCCCCTTCTTACCCAGACTGGTATCAGAGGAACTGAAGAGCAGGCTGTTTTTTATATATATATATATTTATATATATGTATATGTAAAACCTCCACCTTTTTCCTCACAACTTTTGAAGCCTCTGGTATCACAATTCCTGTGTTGAGTTGCTCAGCAGTTTGCTTCTTCACAGCATTAATTAGTTTGTTCTGGAGAGCAGCTATTTGTATTTTAGGTATTTTTAATTTTGTGTGTGTGTTGGCTGATAAGGGATTTGAACTTTTAAATAGGCCATATTGCCCTCATTCAGAAGCTTTCCAGGCCTGCAGCTCACCTGTAACTAGGGAAAGAAAGCAAGTGAGAATGTAAAATGATTGTTCCAGCTGGACAGTCGGGGCAGGGGGGGATTGGGTAAAGAAGGGGCAGTCAGATTGATTTTTGGCAGACTTTTTCATAGCTGACAATTCATTCTGTATTTGGATGATAAACCAAGAAACTCTCCTCTCCCAAACCCTTAAAGCCACCATTCTTTACTTCTAAGTTTGCTTCCCTAAAAATCCAGTTGCGAGCATTCAGTCTTAGAATTATTAGTGCCTTGTGATGACTTTCTTGCCTCTCGTGCCCCCTCTCCTTTCACCTTGGCTTTTTATTCTGCCTGCGCCTAACTGCTGATTCATGAACGTGCTTATTATTCAGGCACTTACCTTCCAGCGTGTGAGTAATCCCTGTTTATTATGCACCAGGTTAGGCATGTGCAAGTGTTGGCAGGATCCAGGGCTTGCATGCTAAGCTCTCGGGGTTAGACAATGTCTGTGGTAAAGTATCTCTTGTCCATTTGGGCCTCAGGAAGGGAGATGGATGGCTGTTTGCTTCTCACGAGTGCTCCAGATGGAGTTTACCTGGGAAAACGTAGCAGCGGTGTAGGAAGAGGTATTTTTCATGAGGACTGATGTAAAATGTAGTTGGAATTCTGGACTCTCTTGGTGAGGGTGAGCTATGTCCTGTTGTTGCTAGCACACAAAAATCCTTGCTTTTTAGTATGTTCTTTCTTTCCGAGACGGACAAACCAGCAGGTGTGTGTGTGTATGGTTTTCTTTAACAGCATCAGGACTTCTGGATTGGGGAAATAAAGCTGGTGTAGTAAGTACACCTATCAAAATTACCACGTACAGCTGCTAAATTGCCACGTTGATGGTCACATGTTATTTTAATAAGCATAAAATTATATTTATCTCCTTTATTGTTTCTGTGTCTCGTTTGTTTTCCTTGTGGATAGCTTTCTCTTGTTGTTTGTGGAAAATAACTAACAGGAGATAGTTTGAAGATTCGGGTAGCCATGTGAGCTTGCTCTTTTGGAGCACTTACGTAATTTCAGGTCGTCTTTCTCACTTCTGATCTCCTTGTAAAAAGAGGGGCTGATTGAGTTGTTGGGAGCTCTTCAAGTAGCAGTTGACGGGAGATTGACAGATGTGGTTTCAGTGACTCCTTTCAGAAGAGCTTGTTATGCAGTTTTAAAGTTCTCTTAAGCACTTTATACATGTTCTTTGAACATTTGCAGTGATTTTTAAGGTCTATTTTGCATTTAGGTCATGATAATGTTCCCTTTTTCAGGTGGTGTGTGAGTGTTTAATGGTGGTGAAATCAGGTTATCTGAAGTTGTTGTTTGGTTTTGTTTTTTTGAGGCTATATGCATCACCCTAAAGAAGATACTCACTTCACTTCTTAATCTTTAAAATAATCATGAACGTCCAGTCTGGTTTTCCCTTCTGAATGCTTTTATGAGAAGGAGTGATGTTATTTGAGAGCTCGCTTAACCTTTAATTGAAGATAGGGGGTGTGGCACTTTTTTTTCAGTTCGTTAAAGGCCATTTAACTTAAGTAGGTGTGGTTAAAAATAATAGAAAAAGCTTAAGTCTTAAAACAACAAACTTAAAACCCTCTAATCAATAAGCTTTCCCTTGTAATTGGTTAGTTACCTTCTTGTCAGCTGCTCCACCTTGTAGTTCTGTACTTGGGTGGACTCAGAATGAGCTATAGAGGTAGAACCTTAATTTTAGCAACAATAAAATCACAAAAAGCAGTGCAGCACTAAATCCCCTCAGCATCATAAAAGAGATATTCTCAAGAGGGAATTAAGTTTCAATTATATTGTTCTCACATTAAGTGTTGATGGTTTGGGGTTTTTTTTCCATTTTAACAGAAAGCATTAACAATGTAACTTTCTTGTTCATCCCCTTTTACACCTCCCCTGGCAATGGTCCTTGGGATGCTCAGACTGTTTTTCTCTCTATTTAGATAGGCTGCAGCAGCTTTGCTTTGCTGTGCTGGCAGTGCACAGCCTTTGCTTTTTGTTTGGTGTTTTTACTGGAAAAATGTACGGTTGTAAAGCTTCTAGCTGCCATTAAGGCATATTAGGAAAGGACACTTATTTCCATGTTTTCTGTAAGATACATTGACTATGCCTGCAGGTTAAGGGTCTGATTAGGCTGCTTTAGTGGATGAAACCCAGCCCCTGCTGTTGAGTAAGAGGAGGCTGAGTTGGGTATAGACTGCAGACATGAACTTGGAGGTGTTTTTCTAAATCTCTGGCCTTGAAAATGTGTAAGCCAGCACTTTAAGGTACACTACACTAGCTCATAATTTGAATAGATTCATCTGCTACCCTGATTCATGAACCTTTCTTGTTTTTCTGCCTTTTTTTTTGCGCTAGTTGGGAGTATTTTATGGGCTGCGTTGCTGCAGGCAGCAGAGCAGCATTTTGACCGAGCAGGAAAAGGTTCCTTGATAAAACTGAGAAGCAGTTCGAGATACTGAGGTGGGAGTTACTTTCTACCTTGGGTTTTTAGGACTTGGTAGGGTATCAGGAGTATTGGTATTAATACAGAAGTCAGTAAATACATGAAGGAAGTCTTCATCTGGCCAGGCTGGTGGCAGGCCTGTTCTGTACAAAGTTGTTCAGCTGAAACCTGTGTGTAGGAAAACACAAAGTGTAAATACTGAGCTGTTTTTCTGTCTGTCTCTGAGTTATCTTCAGTGATATGCCGCGCATACGTGACCTGCATAAAATTTCATTTCCCAGGGAGAATCCCATTATATTGTCTAGAATGCCAAACCTCCATTTAATTTTACAGCCAACTACAGCAAATTAATTAAATGCTGCAACAAGCCAGGTTGTTAGTACGGTTTTAGTGCTGAACTTCAACTCTTTTGTGGCCTCTGGTTCCCTCTTTTCCAGTGATAACCAGAAGGTAAAGGCAGAGGGGTGAAACTGGAAGGCTTGCAGCGTGGCTGTTGTCGGGCTGCGGTGATGAGCAGTGTACTCCCTTGTCAGGGTGCTACACTGCACATTACTCAGCATCTCTGAAAAGTTCTTTTTCTTTTTTTTTTCTTTCCCTTTTCTTTTTTTTTTTTCAGCCAGTCTGCATTGAAACAATACAGTGTTGAGAGTTTATTGGTTTTGCTCTGAATCTGTTTAGCTTTCTCACGGGCACATGAGCCAGATCCTATTTGAGGGCTGTGGTAGTTGATACAGGGGATCCACATAAAATGGTCTGTGAATTCATTTCATCAAATGCATTTGGATTTATGCATGGAAACTTTTAATACGTGCTGGTTTTTCAGTGAGAAGCAGTTGTTTTGGAAAAAAAAAATCTTCATATTGAAAGTAGATGATACTTTTAAAGACCATTTGTCTTTTATAAAAATAATTTGGCTTATTCCCACAATGCATTGAAGAGAACAGTAAAAGAAAGTACTCAACCCCAAATGAAGGTTTTGCTGAAGTATGATTGCATACATAGTCATCATTGTGCAAGACATGAACCCACAGTAATCACTAAAACCATTTTATAGCACACTGTGGTAAAATAATAGCTTGTGGAAGATAATACATGTGCCATGGTTAGAGCTTTACCATTTTGGGGAATAATTTCTTGGTGTTGTGACAGTGAGAAGAAGTGATTTTGGATCATTGGGGCTTTAGGATTTCAGCCCTTGAAGCTTAAACTATGAGATCTTGGCCTTCGATTTAGTTCTAACTAGTATCAGACGTTGGATTGTATCTGTGTTTTATGTGGAATTCTTAGCATTAAACATGCTTTCTTTCCTAGATCTGTTTCAGAAAATCACTAAAAGTGTGCTTAATTTTCTTACCCATTTCAACAGCAGCACTTTGTTAGTTTATGGAGGATAGTCTCATTTGGCTGGCTAATCTCTGTTCTTGATTTTTCTGCTGTCCTCATGTGTTTCTCAGTTTGCATGTGGTGCATTGTGAAGATGGGCTTCTCAGCTTTCCTGACTGAGTGATGGTGGTAGGGGACCTGTTACGTGTATGCACTGTTCACACAAGCTTGGACACCTTCAAAGGTGATCAAATGGAGTATACTGGTTTAAATTATTACTTTGATAGTGTTTAATGCTACAGATTTTGAATTTAAACATATTTTTTGCATTGTTCTGCCCACCCCTCTCAGCAGTGGACAACTTTTTCACTGAGTCTCAAAAAGAATCAAAATCAGTTCAACTTTTTTCAAACTGGAATACCTTCAGATTTGAAGAAATTGCATAGAATTGTAGATGTCTGAAGTGTGTTACGAACTTAACCGTGGCTAGCAAAATTATTCTGAGCGTTTGTAAACAAAGGTAATGAATAGGTGGGGCATGTTGGGAAGTTGTAACAAATCATCTGTGTCTGGCTCTTGGATTGCAAAGTAGGCATTTCCCAAAAGGATTTTTGAAAGTTCTTGAAGAAACAGAATTGTTCTTGAGTTCCTCTGTTACTCTGAACAAAAGTGATTTAGGGAAGTTAGTCTTTCTGCTCCAACAGTTCTTTGTGGTTTGTGGGTCTTTTAATAACTGCCTTTGAAATATGTGTATCTGCAGCCTTCTGAATCTAAAAGTTGAGTTTGTCAAAATGCTTATTCATATCACAGGTCTTACTGAGCTTTTTTTTTTTTAAACTTAATTCAAAGCAAATGCTTTGTGGTTTGTTTTTCCTTTTCTAAATCTTAATTTTATATCACCCTGGAGAAATTTACAGAGTTCTTTCTAAACAGGCATTACCCAAAGTGTAGTTTTCACTAAGCATGGATTATCATGATGAAAATGATGAAATACAGTCTTGTAACTTTTCTCAGATCAAGAATAGGGTTTAAATAAAGTGACTTTGAGTTCTTGAAAGTTTCATTCCATTGTCTCTGTCAGATATAATGCATATCTGCATTTTTGGCTGGAAGCTGCATCCCAGGGAGAAGCTGTTAGTCTGAGTTTTCTAGATGGCTATGTGTTCATTAGGAGTGCACTTGCTAACACTTAATGTAAGTCTGCTCATTTCACACCGGTGTAAAAAACAATTTCAGCTTCAAATAATGCTCCTAAAAAGGGCCTTTTAGAGAGAAGCTTTCTGTGCCAACTGCCTTCTGTATAGTTTCAGTTCAACCATTTTGTGGATGTCTAAGCTGAACATCCAGCATTACTGGTGTTAATTGCTCTGCTTTGGTGCTCTTCCCTAGTGCAGAAATTGGGAAGACATAGTGGAGGTAAAGGTGAGAATGATCTTACTGGAATGACCACCTACAAAGGAGTCAGGGTCTTGCACCACTGAGAAGGAAAACGATATGTATTCAGAGCAGGATGTACATAATGTATTGTTAAGTATGAGGCAACTCACTGTAAGAACTTCTCTTCGTTATGAGAATCCATTGGAATTCCATAAAGGGAGGAAACTAGATCATGGGCAGTTACATGCTTGCCTAATCCCTGAATTTGTCAGCAGAGCTAAGTGACCACTGATACATATGGGCAAGGAGGGGGATTTAACAGTGTTTTAAAGGTGCTTTGCAACTCAGGTGTTCCAGGAGCTCTGGGTCAGACGAGAGCATGCCAGCCATCCTGGGCTTGGGGTCTCTCTGCTTCATGGCACGGGTGGAGTGATGATCAGGTTTGCAGAGATTTAGGGTCAAGAGGTGGAAGAGGTGGCTGAGAGAAGCGGGGCCAAACTCTGAATTTCCTCCGCAGTGGGGATTGTGAGCACTCCCTGGTTCTGTTTAATACAAAGTTGACCAAGTTAGCTAAGATTATCCTCACTGCTATTTAGAAGTTGCATGAAGAATTCCCTACCAGATATAAGGAATGTTTAAAAAAAAAACCACACCATTTTTTTTTTACCAGTACTGTTGAGGTTGTTGCTGCTTTACTTAAATACATCTGGTTTTGGCATGAAAAACATAGGTCAGGATGTTTAAGTTGAGGTGCAGGGCTTGGGTATGGCCAGATAGGCAGTGACCCATAGTTGAAGATGTGTATGAATGCCCTTAACTCTGGCATGTTCTTCAAATTGTCACTTCACGACCAGAACGTGAAGAATTTGTCTCTGAACTTTTGACTGGATTCGCTTTCCATTACATGTCTGTTTTGTGATTATTTTTTTCATCTACTGAGCAAAACTCGTACAAAAAGCCCTTTGCAGTGTGTGGCAGATGTAGCCGATTTCCCCAGCTTGGGTGGGACAACCATGGTAAAATGGTTAGTGCAAATTTACTGACAGTATTTGCTGCTACTTGAATTCATATATGCAAGTGGTTTGCATAGGATGGTGGGACCTGAACTGACTGCATTATGCAAAGACATCATTTTCTTTTTTTGCTGCGCTCAAAGGCTGCTTGCGAACCTGAAATGGAAGCATTAACATTTAAAATGTGTGATCTTAATACCTTTTTTTCAGACAGGAAGCAGAAACCTAGTTCCTGGGTTTACAGCTAGGGGAAAACGTCCAACTAGATGACACATGCCTTGCTACTGGGTTTTCCTCTGCAGTGCTGATGCTTGGAGAAAATGGGAGATTGGAGAAGTATAGTGGAGTTATAGTTGCTATACTGGTTTTAGACACGGGATGGTTCTTGGGTGTAACATGGTATTTTTGTCTTTCTCAAAATTAGCAAAAGTTCCTACTCTCCGTGAATGCATGGACTGTAGCAGCAGTAACGAATGGAAGATTTTTGGAGAGGGTTTCTGTCATTCAGAGGAAACTAACATGTGACTGTGAAGACTACGACATAAATTACTCGACAAGTTATATCTTATTTTTCTTAAAATTTATGTTCAAAATGATTTATTATTTTTTTCCAAGAATTAATCTCACTTTACAAGTTCCGAATGGCGGTAAAATGCAGTTGGACACTGGGAGAGGATTGAAGCAGAAAAGGGAGGGTTTAATCCTGAAGGACAGAAACGAAGCTGGGAATGCAGCATCTACTCCAGTGCAGCTCACAGAAATAGGAGTGCAGTTGCTATTACTGTCAAAATTAGGGCCCTAAAATACGTGATGCGAACTAAAGCTGATATCAAAGTGCTGCGACTATCACAGTGTCTGTGTCTTCCTGGTGTATTTTGACAAAAATAGCCTACCAGCCAGTACAAAGGAGAAATCCAGGAAAGCCTGCAACCTCTCCCAGTGGCTTACTGCGGAGGGACTTTGTAATTACATCTGTCTAACCTCCATCTGTGCTCTGCTCAGCTAGAGGTTGGGTTTAAGATTAATTGTATGACGGAGGATCCTGGCTTACAGCTCTCTCTTAATTAGAATTCACAATCCACTTCACATAAATGTATCTGAAAACTCCTTTCTTAAAAGAACGCTGATTATAGGGCCAATGAAAACATTTTGATCTTTCTTTTTTAATAATTTGGGAATAATTTAAGTATATATAAATGTATTCCCATGCCATCTGCTCTGTTTCTCTCTTCATTTTACTCTTGGCTTCTGTCATCTTGCTTAATGCTCTTTGCCTTTTTAATTAGTAGCAAAAGTCAAATAGAAATGACTTTTCTGTGCTCACAGTAGCGTTTCAAAGAGTATTGGATGCTGCGAGAAATAGTGCTCTTCTATTTTTTGAGATTTACTGCTGTTGAACAGAATTCTGATATTGATATGAATATACTAAATCCATTGCAGTTGCGTGTATAATATTTTACTTAGTCTAATCTTTTTTTTGTTGTTGTTGTGGTGTTTTTTTCCTGGAAAATATAACATTTTTCAGATACAAATACTTCAGTTCTTGAACTGCAATACTAAGGTTGAGGTATGGTGGTAAGATGGTTGCATTTATCTCATGTTCTGGTCCTGTCCTAGTAAAATGGACCTGTTTCTAAAAGCTGTGGTTTGGAAGTATTTAATTAAAAGTGCAGGAGTTAACATTTACTGTGTTTTGGGGTCTCGCAGAATGTAGTCTGGTGGAGAAATTCTGGCTGTTGTAATGATTTCAGTAAGAGGAGACAAGGAAAAGATACACTTGTTTGGGTTAAGGTAATCTGAAGTGCTACAATGTAACCTTAGAGCTGTTCTGTTCATGATTTGTTTTGGTTTTTATTTCTGCAAACTGTTTTGGGCCCAAGAGTCTTTCTTTGGGTGAAGTGAATTTCACTGAGATAATCTGTTGGGTTTAAAAACGAATGAGCAAACAAACTGCAACAAACAAACAGAACCAAATAATTCCTCCTAGAAACAAACAAATGGAAAAAAAACCCGCAGAACAAAACCCAAGCCCCCTAAAATAAGAAGAAATAAAGAAAAAAGGGGGTGGGGGGAGTCCTGAAGATCTTCCTTAAACCATCATCACTGAAAAGGTTCAGTTCATTTCAGCAAGGTGCATAAGCAGATGCTTCTCTTAAGCAAGAGAACGGTTCCTCTCTTGGGTTTTATAATGATATTAATTCTTGCATGAGTTAAGATGATTAAGTATGACCCTGATGTTGTTAAACCAGTGCTGGAGCTCCTGATAGAATTTGCAAACAAAATTTGTTCTCATAGCACCAGTTTGTTTGGTAG
Source organism: Actenoides lindsayi (assembly GCA_025331215.1). NCBI lineage: Eukaryota > Metazoa > Chordata > Aves > Coraciiformes > Alcedinidae > Actenoides > Actenoides lindsayi. The sequence continues at coordinate 15,883 of WTSP01013020.1, forward strand.
CATTTGGAAGCTAAATGCCCTGGTTTGGTGTTTCCTTGTCTTTCCTTCTTCAATACAAGATCCTTCAGGAGAATCATCTTACGTGTGAAAGAAAGATGCTGGTCTGAAGGAAAAGCATGAAAATATTTTTCAAACCTTGGGGTTTCTGTGTTTTTATTTGAGACTTTGTATTAAGCACCTGAATAATGGCATAAAAATTTCTGAAGTTCCCCTTAAATATTAAGAAAATGAAGTTGCTTTTCACCCAAGACATAATGTAGATTTTAAAAATACAAAAATACGCAGGTTTGCTTTTAGTTGTGCCAAGGTGACAACTTTGGTTTCCTTATTTATTTTTAATTTTTTTTTTTTTTTCTAATGCCTTTCCTAAAACCAAGTTCTCACACATTTTCCCCCGTGGCAGCAATCTGTGCAAGGTCTGCGTTTTGCCACAGCAGGAAAACAAAGCCAAGTGACTGTGATGTCCAGGGTGTTTTAGATCTGGCCGGAGGCAGTTGCTGTGAACCCCCTGGTACAGGATTGTGTGAAGGCCTGCCGTGAGACACTGCGATTCTGTGATTATGTGGCTGTTCAGAGAAGCTGACTTGAGCTAATCTCAGATTAACGAGTGATCTTTAGTTTTACTGGAGTCATACTAAGAAGTAGTGAAGAGCTAAGAAATAAGATCTGACAGGTTTGTTCGATTGTTTTGGGTTTTTCTTGTTGTTGCTGTTTGTTGTTTTTTTGTGTTTTTTTCTTTACTACTGGATCACAGAAGAACTTTTTTCTCTTTATTTGATTAAAAGACTGGTGTGGTGTAGAGATGTCTTGACATCTTGGCCCTGTTTTGCATGCTTTGGCTCTGCCTTCAATGGTTTTGCACGCACATTTGAAACTAGTGGTTAAAAGGAGAAGGTGTGTCTTGGGAAACAGCCTTACCCAGACAGGAAATAGTCCTCCTAGGATAGCACCAGGGGCTTTGAGTTGATAAGAAGGGCAGTGCCCTGTGCTGGGGTAGATGGTGTTTGCCCTGACAGTGTCTGTAGCAGAGATGAAAGCAGGACTGAGTTTCTTTGTAAGGTGTTACGGCTTAAATTGTTGTTTATAGCATGTGTACAAAACTGAGAAGCTTTACTTTGTGCTGATGATACTTTCTGAAGGGAATGTACTTTACTGCTGCAGCTTGAGTGTCTGGCAGTAGGGTGTCATTTTTGTCAATTATGCCAGAGTTCCTCACCCATTCCTCATCAGTGTCTCAGTTAACCTGGTTACCTGGATCTTCAAGGTAAAGAACCACCGCATCTACCCTTTATAAACAAAAATTATGTCCTCTGTTGATTAAAGCTGCTTAGCTCCTCTCAGGAACTGCACTTCAATTTTGCAGTAAGCTTTATCCAGGAAAACCCCTGGTGTAGTTATTCCCTAGGTACGGGGGGGAACCTGCAGGCTGGTTTGGCAGGGAAGCCTCTAATAGTGCAGGACGAGAATTCATCCGCCAGTGACCTCTTACAGCTTCGTAACTCTACACCTACACATCCTAATTGTCTGCTCAGGTCCCAGCCAGCCTTTGATGTCCCACAGACCACTGTAGGGTACTGGGCCAACTGGTTCAGCTACCACCCTGGTGCTGGCTTAGAACAAGAGCCCTTTGTTGTGCGCAGGGCTGGTTGCCTTGCTTAAGGACCGGGGCAGCAGCCGCCCAGCCTCCTGTTGACTTGTGCTTCCCGACAGCCTGCACTTTGGGTTACGTTTTCACTAGGAGCACAAAGTCCAGGGGATATCTGTGGTGTGTTTTGTTTGGTTTTGACTGTGAAGGTGTCTGCTCTTTGCTATATGCACAGCTCAGAGTGCCTGAAGTGTATGACAGTATGTCCTTGGTGGGTTAGCAGACTGAAACTTTTCAGTTTGTGTGCTCATGGGTGGCATTCTTGTGTTTTAATTTATACCAGTGATGCTTTTTATAAGAGCTTACTAGGAGGTTGGTTTGCTGTGTGGTGGTTGTGTTTTTTGTTTGTTTGGGTTTTTAAACTGCTTCTCTTCAACACCTTCTGGACAAGGACTTCTACTCCTTTATAGTTAAAACTAATTTTATGATGTCTTCTCTGGGTCTGTATGGATGAATGTCCTGGTGTCAACCATAAAATTATGAACACAGAGTGTTGATACACGGACGCTGTCTTGTGATTCCTAGGAACTGGAAAACCAATAATTTGGGTTGCTACAGATAGGTTGGTTTATAAGAGCTTTGTCCTTTATTGCCGTGCTAGAAAGCCCAGTGCAGTATTTTGAAAGTATCTCAAGTTGTTTGCATACAAGACGTGAATTCACGTTGTGTTATCCAGACGTTGCTCCTAGCATTGTTAGTGCTGATTTTATATCTTCTTACCACTTAATCTGCAGCTTGACTAATGGAGAACCAGTAATACTTGGTTGTTCAGTGTACATAGCTGTAATTTCTTTAGCTCCTCCTGCAGCGTTAACTTCTACTTTTAAATCACAAGGACTAACGTGAACAGTTTGTGTGGTACATATGCATAGAATATATGTTGGTCCATCTACAGTACTTGGAAAAGTAGTATGACTGCTTCTAATAATGCTTCCCTTGTGCTTTTATTTTTAATTTTTTTGTTGTTAGTCATTTTTCTGTTTGGTTTTTTTTTTTCCACACGTGCATTAACTGAAGCCGAAGGCTTATTTCATTTTATGAGCACTTGCTGGTCTCACTCATCCCAAAAGCAAAGCTGAAGAGTGCAACAAATACATTATTGCTATAACATAGTAAAAATAATGAAGTGTTCTGCAGGCAGCGTAAGCCTAAAACCAGGTGATAATGACTGTGATTATTAAGCAAACGTCTGCCCTTAATCAGAGACCTGTTTGAGGAACTCAGACTTGGTGAGGGAGATAATAGCCATGTGATAATGACAAAGCTTTGCTGGACTGGGAGGCTTTGGAAACAGCATATATGAGATACTGTCTGTACAATCAACCTGTAATATTTGGAGTTGAGATGGAAGGTGAGTTTGAAGAGAACAGAAGCAGAAATGCCTTGCTCTAAAGCTGCACTGAAAGGTACTGGAAAAGTCAAGTGGTTGCGTCTGTGCTGAGTAGCTTTCGGGGCTCTTTGTTGGCTATTCTTTTGATTTTCTGCTTGGTTTTGGAAAGGCAATGGAAAAAGGCCATGAAAAATTGGGAGTAATGTCTCTTTTTTCCTTTTATAATTCCTTTGTGCTACTTCTCTCTCGTTCTGATGGAGTTGATTACAGCATTGATCTGCATCTTGAACAGCGGATTGATGTATTTCAGCCATTCTTTGCAGTAGTTTGGCTGAAAAACACAGAAAGTTGCTGTTTACAAGAAAAACCTGCTTGAAATAAATTGCCAAAATTCCTTTCAAGAAGGAAAAACGTTTTTACTGGCAAATGAAACAGTCTGATGTCCAATCCAGCCATTACCTTATATGGTTCCTGGTAAGAGTTGTGCAACGTGAAGAAGTGCAATGTTTTGAGACCAAACCCAGGCTTTTCTGGGGGTTTGATTGTGGTGGTGTCATAACCCACTTCCCTCTTCTCAGTGTTCAGTAGCATGGGAAGCTCTTTGGCTGAAGTTCTAACCACCCAGGCTTCCTGTGGTTGTTTGGAGACCGATTAAAAGCCACACATGGGGGGAAGAGAATTCTTTTTTTCCTTCAAATAAATGTGTTGTGTTTCGTGTTGGGTTATTTATTTATTACGTGTCGCTTTTTTTCTCCCTCCTCATAGGTTGTATTTGTTACAGCCATATGTGTGCTGTGGAGTAATTTCTTCTTGAGCCTTGTTAGCTTTGTACAGAACCTGTAGCAGGCAGTCCTTTTGCATGCCTTCATAGATCTGACATTGGTTGCTACACGGTCAGCTTTAGGAGGGACAAACCATTACGTGATTCGTGGTTACAGATTGACAAGAGCTCAAGTGGCTGATTCAAAAATTTTCAAGAATGTCATTGGTCTCTGTCTCATATCAGAATCGTAGTTTGATAGAGGAGTCCTTCTAAGTGTGATGTTGAAGTTGTGGATATGCAAGTGCAAGCGTGACGTATCATTTGATACCTTTCTCCATTTATCCTATGTACAGAGGATATCATTTTACTGGCAGCTGAGACTGGAAAAACCCAGGGATTAGAAACCTGGCTTTTGACAATTAGGGTTTTCTACAAGTGACTCCTATTGCAAGTGAGGTCTTGCTATTGAAATCCTACACACACAGGGTGGTGTTGATGGTGGTGTTTGTACCACAGTCTTGAGTTTGCAGCTGTGGAATCAAACAGAAATCGCTTTGTTTTGGCCGCACTACAGCCTATATTTTGGACAGAGTGAGGGGCATTAGTGCAATTAGTGCATACCATTTCCTGTAGATGTTAATTTATTGTCACGATGTTGTTTTTGCTCAGCGTGTTCGGGGCTTGGCTGGAAGTGTCAATTCTGAAGCTTGCCAGGCTGTTCAGAAGACCTAGTTGATGGAAGACATAAGTGGGGCTGCAGTTTGGAGCTGTTGGTTTTTATGAAACTCTTGTTTGTAATTGGTGGTGTGCTTCCTGCAGGTCATGAAGAGGTCTTCTGGCTGTTGGGAGGAAAAATAAGCAGAATGGGGACCACAGTCACCTTTGTGTGAAGATTAAGCTTTGAATGGTCAGCAGCTTCTTTTCCAGTCCAGAGGCAAATGTAGGGACAGATTCCTGGAACAGGAGTTTCATAAAAACCAACAGCTCCAAACTGCAGCCCCGCTGATGTCTTCCATCAACTAGGTCTTCTGAAGCTGGGCTTCACTGGGGTAGTACTTAAATTGTTATTTTTATTCAGGCAATAAGCACGATTTTCTAGGCCTGCCTTTTTAACAACCATAGCAGTGCTTTAATGGAGCTTCTGTCATATATATGTGTATACAAGCCACGCTGACAGCTTTGCTGCAGCTCACAGCTGAACACAGAGGCAACAGGACTTTGTAAAGTGAAAGCTGGGGCATGGTCTGTAGGGCTTCTGCTTCGTGCATCTTAATGTTGCTGGACTAGACCTGTGGAAAGCATACCCATACTGAATTGGAATTGTATGCTGTAATATCCAGGGACTTTTTGCTCTGAGGTTGCTGAAAGGTGTGGTGTTAGTTGTGGGGCTTTTTGTTTTGGTTTGGTTTTTTTTTGTGCATGTTTTTGTGTGTGTGTATTGTTTGGGGTTTTTTTCTAAGTGGGGGAAAAAGCCCCTGTGCACAAGTGAATTTTCAGTATCCAAATTGGTGGTTTACCGTCTAGTTTTTAACTTAGTATGCGTTAAGCATAATACCTAAATGCATGGCAAAGATGTCGCCCATTGAGAGATTTATTTACAGAGCTGTGATTTACTTTCTGGATTTTTCTTGTGCTGTACCTGCCTCTTGTTGTGGCTCTGTTAATGTAAGAGCTGTGTTTCAGGCTGAGCTGTCTGAGATCAGTGGTCACAGTGGCAGGAGAGCTCTTGTGCCATTGTGGTGTTCGGAGCACACTACTGAGAGAACTTCCCCGCTTACCCCTGCTACCCTCACGCTTTGCACTAGGTTCACAACACTTGAGGGTATCTGTGCTTATACCTTCTAGTCACAGGGACACGAGAGGTTCCTTCAAGTGCCATAGAAGCCTGGCACACAGAGCACCACACTGTGTTAGGGTTGACATCACCCCTTGATAGGGGAGCGTTTCCTATCGCACCAGGGCATTTTCTGCAGAACCGTTCCCGCTGTTGATGAGCACATTGCATTGCCAACAGCCTCGTCCCCATGCTTTTTCTTCTCCTCTTGCATCGCTTACAACAGCACCGTGTTTTATGGATATTTCTGGTCTTTCAGAGCTTTGCCATTGGAGAACATCCTCTGAGCTGCTATGACTGATAATACTGTGTTGGCAGTTTATCGGAAAACTTTCTGTTTCCCATTAAGTTTAGGGAGAATGCCTGGTCATTTAACAGTTTTTAAGGTTGATTTCCTTTTATTTTATTTTATTTTTTTTGTGTTGAATATTGTTGGCTAAAAGTTCTGTGTAAACCCATCTTTCTTCTTTATTTTCATTGTTTGTGGGAAGAACGGATATATAGTCTACAACAAGTAGACATACTGTGTTCTAACAAGAAATTTTCATCTGAAATTTTGTAAGCAGTAATAGGGCTTTCAGTTATCCCTAGACACATCTTCATAGTTTTCTATATGTAGGCTACTGCATTTGGCATAAGATATTGTTGATCTTGCAACTATAGAGGTTTGGAATAGGGGAAATTCTAGGTTTTTGTCAGTTTATAGTTTTAGGAAGGTAAGCTTAACCCTATTCTTGCTTTGTATCAGCAGTGACACTAATTTTTAAAAAAAATTAAAAAAAGAAATCAGTCCTACCACTGTTACCATCCTGTGCTAAGACTTGCAAGGGAGAAATGATGTCATTTATTTCAGATTACAGCTCTTTAACTGCTAATGTAAAATACACCTTGGTAAACTGAGTCAAATAAGTGGTCCGTCTGTTACTTGTTATAATTTAGAACTTCAGTTTCTATACTTTATGAACATACATTCTCCAGATACAGTGTTATATTTAAAAAGAAAATGAAGAAAAGTGTGCAAATGTCTTCCCTGATTTCTTGGAAAGTAGAAGATCATAGCCATGGTCTCTAGTTCTGAAAATAGAACACTGGATTTCTGGGTGGGAAACAGGAGTATTGAAGAGATGATGGGTGTTGTGAAAGATGTTAGTGTTTATGTTTGGAGCCAACAACGCTGGCCAGGGCTGTCTGGTCTGTTCAAAATTTTCTGTTTGCTTTCAGAACATGTCTTTTCTTTCTCTTCTCCAAAAATACTAATCCTAAGAGCTTCCCTTCCCTATAGAGATGAAAATTCTTCCCTTTTTCATACTAACACAGACAAAAGTTAAAAAGTAGGAAGAGGTTGCCTTCAGTGAGAAGATAAACAGAATCTCAGAGTGGGTGCAAGATGGTGATGAAGAGCTAAGACTCGATCTGTTTCTACAGTGAGATGTAAAGATGAGGTAGGAGCCACTGCTACTTAGGAAGGTTGAGAGTAGCACAAGGCCAGCAGGTCCCGTAGTGCTCTGATTTTCTGCTAGTGGGGGAACGTGAAGGAGGATGGTTGCCTCTCTCCATTGTATTCCAGTGTCCTAATGAACCAAGAATAACTTTGCTGATGCCAGCATGGATTTCCTTATCCTGTTTCTACTAGTTGTTTTTCTTCTCTCTCTGATGGGAGGGGAATGGTTTGTAAGATCCACTGTACTTTTGAAAACAGAAAGCAAATTCCAGTGCTTCTCTGCACGTGCCAATAAAACATGGTGGCACAGTTGTTTGATATATGGCCTTTCTGTTGGAATGTTTAGTTTCAGCATTTCGTTGGACTATTGTCTTGTTTGTAGCTGTCCATTATCGCTGCTCCTTATTCTCTAGATGTTGCCTTTATTTGTAGCCGCTGTTAATTTGTGTAGGTGATAAAGCTGCAGTTTTGCACATGTGTGTGTTAGAAACCATCTAAGTCCAAATCTGCTGATGTGTTGTTTCTGATGAATTCTGAGCTTTGCTGGCCAAAGGGCGCATCCTTGCCAGGCAGGCATGAATCCGTGGGTGATGACTTCATCTCTGCAAATGTTTTCTCTTATAGTGACCTGAGGAACCAGGGAGATAACATTTTAAAAGCATGGAAGTCGTGACTAGAATCCTCTGATCTTGAGAAGGTGATGATGCTCATCTCCTGTGTCCAAACGTGAGGTGATGAATTGTAGCAGTTGGTGTTTGCCTTTTTAGGAATGCATACAGGGGTTCAGCCTAGAGGTGGCTGGAGAGAGGCAAGTGCTATAACCAGGCAGGACACTTAACTTTGTCATGTTTAATAAAACATTCTTCCCTCATACAGGTTTCCAGTACAAGGATGTTTCCCACCTATTCAGAGGCCCATGGTAGCTCAGATAGCCCAGGTTTCATTTTTCAAGGCTGTCCTGATGGCTCCCCTTCTCATGTGGTGGTTACTTCCAGATGGCATCCCAGAAAAGCACTTGAAGCTGTGCTTTTTTAGGGGAGAAACTTCTGACATTTTTCAAATGAAACATGTTCCAGATCTTCTTGGGTGCAGCCTGAGCTCAGGTTTGAATTGTGAAGCCTCTCCTGTGTGCCTGGGAGAGTGCTTCTGCTCAATTTATCTTGGATAGGTGAAAAGACTGAGCGATCAGTTCCTGTGGCTTGCTTGTGTGTGTGGAGCTGGTGGCAAGTCACCAGCTTTTCTTTCTGGTGTGATGCTGGGTAGCACAGGGACTCTGATTTAACATGGCAGAGCCATTAGCAACTCTCTTGCAGTTCACGCTCTTCTTTGTCCTAATAGTCCACCTGAAGGTAGCAACTTGATTGTATTATTTATTATATTACAGGACTCTGAGACTTACACTTGTTTACAGTGCAGGAGACTGAGGGAGACAACTCTTGTTAGGTGGGTGGGAGGGTTTATGTGGGGTTTCCTTTGTTTTCTCAAATGTTTATTTATGTTTGTGCATTGAGTTGCTTCACTCTGACAATTTGTTTAGGGAATGGAGAAAAGCATACTTTATGAAAGTGAAAAATAAAGAAATATGACCAACTTCCAAGCTCGTAGCTTTCAGGGTGTGTTACTGGATACATGCAGACTATATATTAAAAAATAAGAGTGCTCTCTGGATTCAGTCTTGCGGGTTTATCCTGTTGTCCTCGTGCTGAGGATAGTAGGATGTAAGTTATCTGACTTAGGTTCAGACTTTTTTTAATCAAGGGCTATCTGGAAGTCTGTAAAGACTAAAATATTTTCTGAGGTTTTGCTTTCAGGGGTTTCTACAGTAGCTTGGATTTCTTTTCCCTAATTTTTTTTTTCCCAATTACTTCCTTTCTGTGCATTTAAATGATTTTTTTTTTCTTTTAAACTACTCATTTATTAAATATTTCTGGAAGGTGCTTTGCATTTTAAGTAAAACAGAATCAGCATAAGCATCACTAATTATTAAGCAAATTTATCCCTTCAAGTGGAAAGCTGTGGGATTTGTTTTCCCAGCAGTATGAAGTGTAGCACAGGAAGGGAAAGCAGTGATTTAGAGCTACACACTATCAGCTTTTTCAGTCCAAGAACTGAAGTTTTCTGTGAAGTCTTCCACTGATGTTATTTTATGAAAGAAATGAGATGGGTTTTAATTTGTATGGAAACATATAACCTTTTGGGATCTGTTGCATTATGGGTTTTGAAATGAGAACCGCTGTCTAATGGATCAAAAGTAATATTCACACTTGTTTCTGACAAATCTCCTAATGTACTCAAAATGTCAATTTTTGGAAGATATTACCCAAACAAAGATAAGATAGAGCATTTCCCTGGAGTAACTTGTGGTTTGCAGCATAGTTGGAAAAGACAGAACTGTTGAGTTGAGCTCCAATCATCTATTTGCTTTTACATACTTAAGTTTACAAAACTAAACTTCCTTCTTATAGATATATTTTTTGTTTTAATTATTATTTTTTTAACCAGATATTAACATTTAAATCCTGCAGTAAAGATAGAACAGATGGTTGTGGAAAAATTGTAATTGAGTGTAACCTGGTTGGTTGTAATTTAAATACCTTGAATTTACTTGATTTTTCTTCTGCAAATCCAGAACAGAAATTATTCTGTAGTAACAGGAGATGATGTAGTACTATGCAAGAATAAATAAAAAAAGCAGTGAAATATATTGTAGTAAAGAGTTGCAGTATCCAAGATTGCTGTAAATGGTGCTAGGGTAGATTTTACTCCTGTGCTTCTAAGCAGCGATCCACCTGAACACGTGTTTATATAGCCATTTCCTAAGCACTTTTCCTATTACATACTAGTTGAATTTGGTCCTCACTGAAATGTGTTTCAAACATTGGGTGTTTATGGGTATAGTAGCACACTAATTTATCTCACTTTGGGCCTTCTGGATTTTTTTTGAGGGAAGTCTTTTCTTACTGTATAGGAATTGGATGGTTTTGATTATGATTTAATCAGTACTTAATTGTATGCCACTGTTTGATACTGTGAAAAATGTGTGACCTTTTTTTATTTATTTTTTTTCTATTTGTAAACCCACTGCTGTTCTCCTCATGCTGTTTGTAGTGAGGGAATGGAGTGGGAGACAAAGTGAACACTTGATCCTGATGGCAGCAGCTGCTCTCAGTGACACCGTTTTCTGTAGCATCATCCTCAGGATCTTCAGAACCTGTTCAAGGAGGAAAATACAGAGAAGGCTGCTTCACTGGAGGCTTCAAGTGGAGGTGTTGAAGCCTGCTGCTAAGACTACCCAACAAAGCCTGTTTCAAGGCTACCTGTGCAGGCAGAATTCTTACTGCCTGTTTTGCTGCTGATACGGGAACAATAAAATGTGGATGGTCGTGTGGTTCAATGAAGAGGTTGCAAAGTGTCATGCAGTTTATCTGCTACTTCAGACCACCTGACATGCTTACTTAAGGCACATCTGTGTTGGCACAAGTAGCTGAACCTGAATGTTAAATTTGTCCTCAGTCATCCTTCACGCCTGACGAGTGGTGTTGATGGGGAGGCAGCATCCTCATCTGCTCCTCTGCTCCAAGAGATGTAGAGGAGAGAGAGCTGAGAGGGAACGACAGCTCTGTAACTGGCAGGTGACTTTTCAAGCAGGACAGATCCTGACTCTTTTATTGGTTCAGTTGCCCTGCTTGGTTGGGAGGCCACCCTTTCTTCCCTCAACAGCTCTGACCTGTGCTGTCCAATATGCTACGTTGTACTTCTCTGGTCTTGTAGCCTTGTTTTATTTTATCTTCTCTCCTGTCACTGCCTTGGCTGACTAGGGCATTGTATTTGCATTTGGAGTAGCATGCTGGACATTGAGTGGATTTGCTGAATTTGTAGCCTACATCTCTTGCTCAGACTCCAGGGTGATTTGCTGCACCCCGCTAAGCTCAGTGTGCATTGTCATGTAACACTCGTGCTGCTGCTTCCTGGTGAGTGTGATTTCAATCTTTTGTAGCTAGATCATCAGTGCAGTAAGTTTTTAAACTGTTTCCAAAATTCATGTAGCTGATAGCATTTGGCTGCCTGCATTGCAGGCATTTTTTTCCTCCTTTATGGTTGATTTTGTGAGTATTTGGGTTACACAAAAAATCTTCCATTACTCAGACCTACCTGGCTGTCACTAGTACCTCAAGTTCCCAGTTATTCTTTGTATGCTCGCTACAGTTGCTTGCTTGGTAACCCAGACCTGTTGGCTTAAAAGGTCATAGCTAATCCATTTTGAAGTCATTAGCCCCTCTGACTTGCTAGAGTTGCAGCAGTTGCAGCTGCTTTCTTACAAAATAATAAATTTGAAAAGGCTAGAAGCCCTTCTAGCATTTTGATACCCTTGCTATGTAGGAAAAACCCTCTCCATACTCTAAAATTGGTTTAGTTTTCAAACAAGGTCTGTTATCAAGGAATTATGTACAAGATGAAGCTGGAAGAAGGAGCCCCTAGGTATATCTATGTCTAAGCAAGCAAACTCCTTGAGCACTGCAAAGTACCACATGGCCACGCAGGGCTATCTCGCTGCTCTTCAAGCCACAGCAGAAGCTGAGTACAACTGCCTCCCCCTTGTCCTGCCCTGACTGGGAGAGAAGGAGAAGTAGCAGCATGCACATCCTGCAGAGGAGAGGCAAAAAGGAGGAGAGAGGAATGCATGCCATTATTGCTTCTGGGTGAGTTCTTTGTAGTTGGTTTTTTTTTTTTTCCCCAGAGCTCTGTGCTCTAGGCTCCCAGGTAGAGCGAGCATTTGGATGCATGACCACCCTGGTACGTGGAGGAAGATGGCTTTTTGTCGTGTTCTCTTACATGTGTTACTTCTGTCATTAGGAAGCTGAAGAAACATTCCCCGTGTTAATCCCTGTGTGTCCCAGCCTGAGGTCTGCCCGTGCGCACCGCGGCAGTGCCCGTGCCAGCAGAGGAGGATATCAGCCTGGTGATGCCATTATCTCAGCCAAAGGTTACCTCTGGGAAGGGATGAAAAGTTGCTGTGGGTGGTGCAGCTGTGACTAGAAGAGGCATGAAGTTTACCCCTGGGGATTTCTGCAACAAATGGTTTTTGCAAATAGTTCATAGGTAATAGACTTGTGTAGTAATCGCTCGGTACAGCAGAGCACTTAAGGACACACTTAATTGTATTGTTTAAATGAGGGTGTAGGTGTGGTTTCTTTTTTATATCGAGGTCTTTGTCTGTCGTTCAAATGTATTCTGAACTGATATCGTTACCACCCCCTCTTCTGAGGTCCTATCACTTGTAAAAGTTGTGTGGTTAAGCTGTTACCTTTGTGAAAACTCGTATGGTCCTGGAAAGATTTTTGTGTAGGTGCACAAAAAATATTTGTTCTAATTGTCTAGTTTTAGAGAGGGGGACTCAAGTCACTTTGTCATGGATTCAACACTGCTTTTGTCTGCAGCACTTTTGTGGTAGTAGCATTCACACAGTTCTTGATCACCTTCCTGTAATTGCAGATGTCCTGAAGATGCCTTAGACATGAAGTCTTTAGGTAACAGGCACTTATAACTCTTTTTTACTGAGTTGAGCCTTGGACTCTGTGCCAACAGAATAAATATATATGTATTCAATATGGAATAATTGTTGGCGGAAGGATTTCCTGCTCTGCAGCACTAGGAGGCATAAAAAAACCCCCTGTGTGGTTTATTCTTCTATATTCTTGCTACTTTAAATGAAGAAGAGTTGGGGGGAGGGTGGGGACACGACACGACTTGCCAAAGAAACAAGAAATTTTAGCTTAAATGATTTAGCTTAGATATATCTTTACTGTTACCATTTCAAGTAATAATTGCTGTAAACAGACAGAAGAAGCTTGAATATGAGCCTTCTTCCCTATAAAAGCGTGCGTAGTTTTCTCCATTGTAACAACACAACAGATTTTGGATTTCTCTGATGCACCTTTATGAAACCATCTCGGGATGTTTTTCCCTGAAGGGAGGGATACTTGGAGGCTCAATAGTGAAGCAAGCTACAAAAAGTAATAAAAGGAGAATTCACTTTCTGGGTCTTAGTTGGGGAGCATGCATCTCCTTTCGAGGTTGAAAGAAGATTACTTGAGCATTATGCCAGGTTTTATACCAAGTAACGTGAATCACTTTTTCTACAGGTGCATGATTTGAAAAAAGTCAAATGTCATAATGCCACTTGAATTTCCAAGGAGATGTGTTGAGTTTTGACTCCCATACAGTCCAAGATTTGGTTGATTGTATTGATAAATGTCTTGCAATACTTGGAAGCAGTGGGAGATGTTTTCTAAGTTGTAGGAACAGGCGGAACACAGGCTAGAAACAGCAGGCTTGGAAGTTTTCCTAATGAGTTAATATTTATAGCTTTTAATGTGCGTGGAGAAGAACATAGGAGGAGATGCTGTGTTACTGTAATTTCTTTAATCAGTTGCTGAAGTAGTTCCTGAATGGCAACGGGGGCTGCTTTTTGAGAAGGGCATTCTGACTACTTTGTGATGTTTATTGTTAGAAAGAGAAGTTTGGTCCTTGTCAATACTAGGGTTGTAGAAGTCAGCAGGATATCCAGAAGAGGTAGAGATTCTGTTGTAGGTTGGTAGATATTAAGGGAAGAGGGGAAAGAAGCCTTTGGGCTTTGCTGTGTTACTCTTTTGCTTGGAATCACAAAGGACTAGACTAAAGCCTCTTTTTTTTTTTTTTTTTTTAACCGTGAGCTATAATTAACACAACCCTTTGGAGATCTGGTTGTGGTTATGTTTGTGTTG
>WTSP01013022.1:0-33984 GCA_025331215.1 Actenoides lindsayi
CCCGCCCCCGCCGCGGCGCCCCGAGTCGGGCTGAAAGTTTGTGAGGCGGAGCGCCGCGGCCCCGGAGCGCCATGCCCGTCAGGAAGCAAGGTGAGCGCCGCACGCCGCGGGGCCCCGGCAGCTGCCGGGGTCACCGCCTTGCAGCCGCGGCGGCGGGACGGGCGAGGAGGGCCGGCTGCCGGCAGCCGCCGGTCCGCGGGCTGCGGGGGGGGGTGCGAGTCCGCCGAGGGGCAGGGTCCCGCCCGCGCTCTCCTCGCCGCGAACAAAGAAGCGGCTTGGGCTGGGCCGGGCTGGGGCGGTCCCGACTGCGGGGGCTTGTTGCGTGCCCGGCGTGTGCATCCCCGTTCCTCCTACCTGGTGCGCCGGGGTCACCGGTGTGTCTGGTCTCCGCTTGCAGATACCCAGCGAGCCCTGCGCCTCCTGGAGGAATACCGCTCCAAGCTGAGCCAGGCGGAGGACCGGCAGCTGCGAAACTCCATAGAGCGTGTCATCAGCATCTTCCAAAGTAACCTCTTCCAGGCTTTGATAGGTAAAGGGTGACTCCTTTCAGTTCGTAGTCAAGCCGCTCGGTTCTTGCTTTTGCTGTGACTTGCAGCGTTCCGAAGACAAAGCGTTTTGCCCTGGTGTCAGAAGCCACGCACTGCTTCTCGTGCTGTTTTTGTTTTGCGTAGTAACACATGTGCTGTTGCAGATCAACAGTTCACTTGTTTCTTAACTTTTTTTTCCGAGGCTTTTGACTGGCCCAGGCTGCTTAAAACTGGTGCAATGTTTTCTTCTGTGACATGTTACTGTAGATTACTTTAGAGTGTTTTCCCCCATATATTTATTCACCTGAACGATTTCTAAGGAGTATTTTTATTTTGTTGGTCCATAATTAACAGATTAGTCAATGAAATTAATTGGTTTTAATCTACAGTAGAATTCAGACATGCTTTTGCTGATGAATCTATGAAAACATCACAGAGTGTATGTCTAAAGTACAATGTTGAAGCAAATGAGAAGAAGCCTTTAATGCTTCAGGGAATACTACAGCATTTGTATTCCCCTTTGTTACATATTAAAGTGCAGTGAATGCACTATTAATTCTTAGTTTAGAGTATTTGTAGTGCTTCACTTAAAATGTTCTCCTAAGTCTTGCTGAACTACTAATATGCAATTTTGAATTTCCTGTGTGTCTGTGTGGAAAAAAAATTCAGCATTAATACAACTTGTAGCATCCTGACTTTATTTGGAAACTTCTGCAGGGAAGCAGTGAGGTGTGGTTTCTCCTTCATTGATTGTCACTATTTTTATGACAGCTGATGAATGAGAAGGTTTTGTTAGTTTGTTTTCAAGAGTAAAATTTGTTAAGTTCTGCATCCTTGTCTTTTAAAGAAATAATCTGCTTCTGAGTTGTCCTGATAACAAAATGTGTTTGGCTTACTGCGTGGTTGGTGTCATACAGGTGCACATCTTCATAGTACCGTGGTTACTTTGAATCTCTCTCGTGGTGGAAACACAGGGGCAGGCAAAACACAAACATGCATTGCTGCAGGTGAAATCTCTTCTTCTGGAATGTTTATTTAATCTTGCATAGTTTTTCAGAAGATGGTAATCTTGTTGTTTTTGTTATCATGTGAGTTCATGAAAGGTAATGATGAAAATAGGTCGGTTACAGAAATCTTCTAGTATGGGATCTCTGTGTGTTTCTCTTCAATACCTGGTTGATGCTAACCAACTCCATGATGAAAAGCTAGACGTAATCTTTGTGGGACACGTGTGAGCAGGATTCATTCATTAATGAATCAGTATATTGAGGTCTTTCATCAGAAGATAAATGTACTGCAGTTGCACTTTTTATTTTCACTCAGTGAGTTTTACTGTTGACTGTGGTACCTCATGTTCTGCATCTGTGTGGGGAGGAGGTGTTTTAAACTACCTTGAGGGTCCATGCAGCATTCTTTTTTCTCCCCTTCCTTGAGAAGATACTGATTTGTTAGCTTTTGATACTCTAACCTGCAAGACCTAGTTTCTTCTGATATCCACTTAAGGATCTGCATTGTTTAATGACTTCACGCCTGTTAGTAGTAAACACAACCCTGGGTCAGTCTCTGCAACTGACCAACTCGCATGTAAGTTTCAAAGCAGACCATAGTAAACCTAACCACCTATAACCTCAGGAAACTTGGCTGAGAAGCAGATAAACACTTCAAAGTTGCAACAATTACATTCCACTGATGTTTCAGCCTCAATCAGGAGCAAAGATGTTGTATTACAGAAGCTGCAATCTGGGAAGAACCTCACAACAATGTAGCAGGCAAACTCATATCTGCTGGCTTCATTCTGCAAGAGCAGAACACTGGAATCTGTTGTTGCCTGGGTGGGCTACACGGCCTGTTTTCTGGTCTTGTAAGCAGTATGTTGCAACCATATGACCCTAGTTTTCGTTGAGTTCATCTGTGCGTGTACAGTAGGTGTCATGCTTCTGGAGTATGTTGCATTACCTTTATTTGCTGGTTCACTATGTGATGGTTTATCACAGAGTGTTTGCATACGTTCCCAAACTGTCTGAGAGGCGGTAAGACAGAAGGCTAGTACCTTCCAAGCAAGTTATGCTGTCAGCTAGAGTCTCTCTCCTTTAACCTGTGCCTTTCTGTGGAAATATGTTGGGGGAGTTCTTGTTCAAGGCAGGCTGCTCCTGGCTGTTGTTTTTCAGGAAACATCTTTTTATGGTGTGTGACTACTGTGTGATGGGAGTAAAGAAAGAGGGGGGGGGGGACGGACACGACTCCCTGGAAAAGATGTGATCTGGAGGATGGCTGCAGTTACTGGGAGGATCTTGAGCCTGCTCCTGCCGGTCATTTTTCCATTAAGGTCTGGGAGCAGGCTGGATCAAGTATTTGGTCATGCTGCAGGTTGAACTTACGTGGAAAGCTGCATTTCATATTACTTCATGGCTGATTTTTAAGTATGCCTTT
This sequence comes from Actenoides lindsayi, assembly GCA_025331215.1. Lineage (NCBI taxonomy): Eukaryota > Metazoa > Chordata > Aves > Coraciiformes > Alcedinidae > Actenoides > Actenoides lindsayi. The sequence goes on from WTSP01013022.1 coordinate 2,958, forward strand.
TAGAGCAGTTGTGATGTGTTCCCAGCTACTTTGTTGGCTATTTAAGCCGATGCTGTTCTGACAAAGTTTCAAGCTCAACTGCCAAGTTATTTATCTTATAGATACTCCTTCCAGAAAGCATGCTACTTGTAGTTTCTGTTTTGTTCTTTTTTTTTTTTGTAAAATAATATTAAGAATAACTGAATGCATTTATTTTTGCTTTTTCTGCCAAGTTACTGCACTCTATCCAAGACCTGCCTGTCCATGGTAGATGAGAATATTTGTAAAGGCTTTAGGCAGTATCTGCTGTCAACTTCATGTATCTTTTTTAGTATCATTTTTAACTTGGCAATCAAATGCTGTTCTCTTGGGCAATAAATAGGCAATACTTTCTGCACAGAAAGTAATGGGATTATAATGTGGGAAATACTCCTGAATATTGAAGATTTTATTTCATATAGTTAGATACACATGAAGGAATTAAAGATTTTTTTTCTGAATTTACATTTGGATGTTGAAGAAAAAAGGGTTTTTTTTCCTCATTTGGGCCCTTTTTAATGTTGTCTCCTCCTTTTAATTCTATAGGTAAAGTTTTAGTGCAGCAATCTATGGACTTGACCTGGTTCTTAAATATTAATTATGGCTTTAAATGATTTGAAGTAGAGCAGTAACTTGTCAGTGTGAATAACCAGTGTTATGAAATTGGCATTGCAACAGTGTTACATTTTAAGTGAAATAACTATAAGAACTTAAAAATAGTGACAAAATTGGTAACCAAATGTGTAAAATACGCTGTAAAAAAGCCCACTTTTTATTTTCTTTGTCTTCTGTAATGTGATATTTCCCATTGCTTTTGCTTCAATCAGTTAAGTGTAATGATGTCTACTACTTTAATTAAATGAATATAAATGCCTGTAATTAAAATCAGCTTGAGAATAGTGTCAGGTTTAAGTAAATTTTCTGTTGTACAGTCTCAGAATTGGGTGGAATCTTTCCTAGCTTATGATTTCTTGCTTGTAGTTAAAAGGACTTGTTATTGGTATTCTGATAATAGGAAAAGTGAGTCCAGTTTATTAAGAGACCAAAGTAAGATATTCACATATGGAAATGTGGGATAGACTTCAACATTTTGACCAAAATGAAGTTATCTTCAAATAGGGAGGTAATTCTGCAGATAAGTTCTGCTACTTTAGGCAGGCTTACCTTGTTAAAAAGGTACAGGTTCTTGGAAAGGTGTGGATATATGATGTGTTTATCCTTTTGAAAGTAAAAGAGGAGGAACATCTGCATGTGCAAGTATTACGCTTCTGAGGAAAGAATGTGGAAAAACACTTCCCAGACTTCTGCTTATACACAATCTTTTTTTGTGTAATTGAAGTCTGTTTTTAATGGCTTAAATGCTGCAGTCAATTGTATTAAAATAGTCTTCTAAATTAAAATTATTAGTAGCTATAGGTAGGAACAGGAGGTAGTTTACTACTTTAAAAATATTCCTTTTCCTGATAATGGCTGCATTGTTGTCAGGCTTTTCCCAGGTTGCAGCTTCTGTAACACAACATCTTTGCTCCTGTTTGAGGCTGAAACATCAGTGGAATACAACTGTTGCAGCTTGGAGGTGTTTGTCTGCTTCTCAGCCAAGTTTCCCAAGGTTATAGATGGTTAGGCTTACTGTGGTCTGCTTTGAAACTTACACACAAGTTGGTCAGGTGCAGAGACTCACCCAGGGTTGTGTTTTCAAAGGTGGTCAACTACTTGATTATTTTATTTATTGGTTCTGTATTCAGATGGAGGGAGGATAAAGCATTTTAATGGATGGCCACTGAGTGTTAACTCAGTGATTGTTAGTATGCTTCTGCCATGTAGTTTGTTGTTTACTTCAGAATGTCCCAGGTTTTGGAAGAGCTTCAAGTCTTCGTCTTCAAGAGATAGGATGAGTGAAACAGTCTTATTGCTTCTCTTTTTTTAAAGAATTACCTATTTTTTTATTTTGGTGTATATAATGCAGTTTGATAGTGTGGAAAATTTTGGGGTTGTTGTGTCCTTGCTTTTCAAAGTTTTTCCTTGCTGTATTCTGTGTGTGTGACAGTGCAATGTATTGAGTTTTTGGGATTAGGTGCTGCTTTTGGTAGCCTAAAATAGCAAATAAGACCAGTGTAAGTTGAGTCGCTACTGGTATGCAGATTAATAGTATTGGGGCAAAAGATTACCCTTCTAGTCATTATCCTGACTGCGTGTTTGGTGTTGAATAGCTGCTTTGTGGAATTTATTAATTACAGTTTTCTGTTCACAGAATAACAGTGGCTATTGATAAGAAAACTTTGTCAATAAATCTGCTGTTCACCTGGGGGCTGAAAAGAAAGTCCCAGTTGGGAGTAATTGGTATGTTTTCCAGGTTCTGGAAAATCTTTTTGTCCTGTTTTGCTTCACTTTATTTCCTGTGTTCTTTCACAGTTTTTTTCCTAGTTCTGATGCCTATCTCCTCCCATGCTGCTGTGTACCTGGCTTTGCTCCTAATCTCCCTCAGCGTTTGCTTCGGTGCTTGGATACAGTGTAGAGGAAGGGGGAAAGCAGGAGAGAGGATATTTCATCTTCATCTTGGGCCTGCTTCCATGGTGATCCCAGCAGAAAGAGCAGAATGTCTTGTTCAGCTGTGCAGCTGGAATGCCCTGGGCCTCCTGGGCAGCTGGTGGCCTGTGTTTTTGAGGGATGGTGCTTGTTTTGGTTCAGGTGGGGTGAATCTTCAAAGGAGTGTGGACAGATTGTAAAAGCATTGCAAATGTAACTCTTGTTTTCAGAAAGCTGTGTTAGGGTTTGATTGCAGGTGATGTACAAGTGTTAGTGCTGGTGGAGATGCTAGTTTGTGGCGTCACCCATCCTTGTGTTGCCACTAATGTCAGATAATAACTTTGGAGTCTAGGAGCTTACTGTTGGTAGAAGAAGTCGGTGCTTGTGCAGTCTCTTCTGAGCAAAGCTATGCACTCAACTTGGAGTGTTGTGAGTTCATCACAAAAATAGTTTGTTTTTCTTTATTTTTTAATACATTGGTCTAGAGAGAAATCTCCTCAGTCTTCTACTGACACTAGGGGACAACCTGCTAATAAAACTTAATAGTAACACTTCCTTTGTCCCTGACAGGTTTTTGTTACCAGTAAAACCAGTAGTGAATACATCCTTTTAAGAACCAAGAAAGTACATTGTTATATTGGCTGCTGATACGGAGCTGGGGTTGAGATATTTGGAGAGGGTGGATAACGGAGTTCAGTTTTAGTTGTGGGTTTTTTTTGGTTTGTTTTTTTGTTTGGTTTTGGTGGTTTTTTTGTTTTTTGGCTTAAGTAAGTATGGAGGAGGTGGTACTAAATCAAAAAGTTTAGACAGCAGAAGAATGTTATGCCAATTTTTGGCTGTGTGATGTCAACCTTAACATTTGAAGTTGTTCCGTACCTTGGTTTTGTACATAGAGGAGATGCTGTGGGTTTCTGAAGGAAACTTGGAAAGAGACAATGTGAAGATATGGTGAAGGAATGGTTAGAAAGCAAAGAGGAAAATATGCATGAACAGTTTGGAAAGTGTAAGTGGACAGGCTGGCGAGGAGTTGAACATGTCTGGCTGTAAAAAAGCAGCTAGAGGAATAAAAGCAAACAGCTAGATCTGAGGTTAGGTGAGGGTGCTTTCAGTTGAGTGCAATGAAGGAGCATTTGTTTTAGAAGTGGAAAATAGTGTCTCCTGGAACTTGAGGTAGTGTGTGCAGAAGGGAGGTTTAAAGGGTAGGGCAGGGTTACTGAAACAAGTAGAAGGGCAGAGGATGAGTAGCTGGATGCTGCAGCTTTTAGCAAGGGATCTTGTAGAACAGAATGTGTGGTGGAAAAGTTGCACAGCAACCTGCGGTTTTCATTTTTAAGTTTTGATTGTGCACAGCAGTAGTTGCTTTAGGTTTCTAAAGAAGAAAAAACCAAAACAACCGACCCTAAAAGAGGATTTACATGGGTTCTGATGAGTCTGGTTTTCACTTTCCCAGTATGAATGCAAACGTTTATTTTTGACCAAACACAAGCACCATGACAAAACACAACCAATGAATACACAAAGAGAATGCTTAGTTGACTCTGGTCATTGGCTTGGTAAATGGTATGAAACTTTATGATTAGTGGCAAACAAGAAAATACACAGACTTTTCATGTCTTGGTTTGCTTGTGTTAAATGAGTATTCTTAGCTTGATATAGCAAGTCAAGTAAGCATGCAGGATTGAGGCTTCCTTGCAATTAGGAGGAGTTGCTTTATAACCGAAGAATGGAAGCCTGTAGCATTGGCAAACTCTTTTGCCTGTTCTGGCAGTGATCATGACTACTAACCTTTTGTCTATACATTCATTATGTAGGGCTGCTAAGAATTTGGCAGATGCCATATGTCTCAAAATTGCCCTGAACTGAAATAACACGTTGACCTTTGCTTTCCTTTTTAGTAGTTTTAAGACTTACGCTTTCAGTGCTTCAGGTGCTTTGGCCAGAAGCCCTAAGAAAGAAAGATGTATTTCCCTCCACATCCCTCCCTCCCCCTGAATTAGAGAAGTGGTGAAATTGTAATAGGATGACACCTCTTCTTAGCAATGTACAGATAGTTGGCAGACCTGTTAGTTTATGAAATTACCCATATTTTGAAAAAAAGAAGGCATTTGGATGAGTAAATGTATGACAAGAGACAGACCAATGAGAGATGACAAAGAAATTGCTCACATAGATAGATCTTAAAGAGAAATAAGTGAACTTCTGGAAGAATTCATAAGCTCCTTGGTTGCTTGAAAGCCTGAGGGAGCATGGTTGTACTGAAAGGTTCTCCCGACCAAAGCTGGTGTTGAAATGCTTTGTGCCACAAAGTCTATGTTGATGCACATGTATCTAGTGGTTTTCTGACTTGCTGAGTTCACTGGCTGAAATTGGTTTGTTCTGCTGTTGAACATCTATCAGAGAGGAATATTTCACCGATGTCAGTGCAGTGTTATCCTATAACTATATAGCTGGAGCACGTAAAGCCATGCAGAAGGACCTCTGCAGCCTGGAGAAATGGCCTGACAAGAACCTCAGGGAGTTCAGCAAGAAGTGTAAAGTCCAGCACCTGGGGGGGAACAATTCTGTGTACCAATATACGCTGTGTGCCACCCAGCTGGAAAGGTCCTCGTAGATGTTCCAAGTTGAACATGAGCAAGCGGTGTGCCCTTGTGGCAAAGGTGGCCAATAGGATGCTGGGCTGCATTAGGCAAAGTATTGCCAGCACGTCAAGGGAGGTGACACTTCCCCTTTCTATTGTAGAATGCAAAATATGAATTTAAAGTTTATAAAAAAAATGAGCAAAGAGAAAACAAACATGAACTTCCTAAATTAACTCTTGCTCATGCTGTTAAATACATTAAAACTGCAAAATCTTCAAATGAGGATACAATCAACGCAACCTATACAAATGTGATTAACTTTGTGTAAACTGTGGTAGCACTTACAGCTTTGGGTAGTGAGGGTGTAAGGGTGACAGTTCACTGTTTTACATGCACAATGTCCAGAGCAGTCTGTTGTAGTAAATGTCTCAGTGTTTAGACCCTGAAATGTTAACCTTGTATGGAATTTCTGGGCATTTATTTAAGAAAAAACACCTGTAACCCACAAATGGGGCTTAAAATGTCAAAATCCAAAGCCTAAAACCAGTAGGTTATTGTGATCATGAAAGGACTGCTTTTAATTTTTTTCCCAAAATTACTGAATCATGGAATCATTTACGTGGGGAAGAACCTTTGAGTCTGACCATTAACCCAGCACTGCCAGGTCTGCCACTAACCCATGTCCTTCAGCACCACATCCGTGTGTCTTTTAAATACCTCCAGGGCTGGTGACTCTACCACTTCCCTGGGCAGCCTGTTCCAGGGCTCTACAGTCCTTTGGGTGAAGAAATTTTTCCTAATGTCCAATTTAAACCTTCCCTGGAAGCACTTGAGGCTGTTTCCTCTTGTCCTATCCCTTGTTATTTTGGAGAAGAGACTGACACCCCCCCTTGCTACAGCCTCCTTTCAGGTAGATAACTAGTGCGTGCCAGTGAGATTTTAGTGGTTGCCTCTATACCATGACATTAAAGGCCCTAAATTGGAAACCTGAAAAATAACATCATGTAAATAATTGGTTAATATTTGTCGGCCAAAGCATATTGATATATAAATATATGTAACCCTAACATATAACATCTATGGCATATATAACATTTATAGGAAAGATCAGGTATTTAAATATTTATTTGTGACTAAGCAGTGTTCATTTTATATATAAATAGTGATAAAAACAGGTGTTACATCACACAATTGTCTGAAGGTAGGAGCTATGCAAATTAGATAAGTCACCTGGTCTGTAGGTAACTGTCCTTAGGGTTGGACAAGCTAAAACACAGCTCCAGGCAGGCCAAGACAAGTCCAGAGGCCTGGCATTAGCTTGATGTTAGGCCCTTGGCCTGTTAAAAGCAATGCTGACACCTTGTTTATGGGGTTACACTGTTCCCTTGAGAAAATGTAGTTATAGGTGTCCCATCTTTGACTTGCAAAGTTACAGTTATCAGAAGGTTCATGTGTGAGTGAACACGGATTATAATTCTTCTCAGCTTTATTTTACTAGCTGGCTGTACTAAAATCACATACTCCCTTCTGCAGGAAAAGTGTATGTGGAGAGCTTGGCTTGACAGGGAGGGTTTTGGAACATGCACTGATCTTAAGTTGTTCTGATTCCAAGTGTGCTCTGTGCTGAATATATAGCAAAAAGTATTAGACACTTGACATACCAGTGGAAATGGCAAGCAGAGGCCTTCTGTCTGACTTTGAAGGAGCAGGGAGGAAATCTATCTCAAGGAACGGTGTCGTGTTGCTGGTTGGAATCCTCGTCCTCGGAGGCAGATGCTCTGGACAGAATTGATGCAGGCTCTTGAAGGGCCATCAAAAAGTCCTCATTTAGGAGATGTAGGAATTTTCTCGCCTCTGCAGTTCTGCTGTACTTTTAATTACTGTGGTGTGGGTTTTAATCAACTTGGAACTCCCTGGTGAAGTTGATGGGAGTTTCAGTTTATATTCTGTAAGTCTGCCTTGTTTGCTTGTGCTTGAAGAGTGAGCAGTTTTAGTTTCTAGGGTATCACGTTACTGGTGACTGAGCCTCTTCTAAGAACAAAACTGAGCGGTGAATATGAGAAGGGGAAAACAATAACATGTTAGTAAACTGCTTGTAGTTGGTCAGCTTCTACTGTAATGAATACTGAAAAAAAATACTGTGTGTCACCACTGCTTAGCTTTTCAGTTACTAATAAGTTAAAAATAATGCTCTCCTTAAAATTCTTCCTTTTCAGAACTGATGGTCTGTCACTTGCTTTGTATAGACTTTTAGTCTTGTTGCCATCAAACGTATTGCTGATTTGGCTACTTACTGTGGTTTTACTTACAAAGTGACATAATTCCAGGATGATTTTCTGTTGCCTACCATTCGTCACCTTCTCTCATTTTGGCTTTCCTGAAACTTTGCTCCTATTTTTTTAAGTGTCAGTCAACTGTTCTTTTAATGTTCCCCCTGTAGTTATAAATGTTCCCCATCTGTGTTTTCTTTTACTATTGTGTGATAATCTGGTTTTGAATTCTTTCTATAACTTAGTTTTCCGTAATGTAGATCTGGAGGAAAGGATTGGGACATGGAAGAAGCACATCTAGCTTGAAGAAGGAATCTAGCCATAACTATAACTAAAAAAAATGATGTTTTACTACTTGCTATTTGTAAGAATTAGGAAGATGTTATCACTTGTTGTATGCTAATAATGCATCCACAGATTAATATGACTTCAGTAGACATTTATGTGTATTCATGCGATGAAATACTTTTATGAGCTGATATATAGCAGTAGACCAGAAGAAGCAATTTTTAGGTTGAAGTTAGTATGGTCTGAATTTCTGGCTTGAAAAAATGTATGTCCAGCACTCATTCCTTATGGACTGATGCATTCAGGGTCTGTAGACTGCTTGTCTGTACTCAAAACTACTTCATGTTTTCATTCTGAGTAGTGAAAATCTAAGTAATTGGTTTTGGTTTCTTTTAAAAATCGGTTTTTTCATATAGACACCAAGTTCCTAGAATATTTTTTTCTGTGGATTTGGAGCAAGTTCAGGATAAACAGCACCTAAACCCCTTCTTACGTGGTGTATCTGTTTGACATATTTCAATAGTAAGTCTGTTGCAGCATCCTTTGTAGAGGAGACAATGGATGGGAGTAGTGTGTTTTTTGAAACAAGTCACTCTGCAGTATGAATAAATGGCTACCTCCTCTGGCAGAGATTGGAAAGAATAGTAGTCAGTGCCCTAGATTTCTGTTGCAAAACAGTTGCACAAATAACCCCTTCCCATAAATAATGTAGCGATCTTTCTGGCTTGGTTGCTGCGTATTGCAGCTAGCGAATCAACTTAAACCACTGCTGATTTTAATACAGAAAGCATTCTCTACTGGGAGGAGGGGGGGGGAATCTTTACTTGGTGTGCTCGATTGATGTATTAATGGTAATGCAGCTACGAGACAAATTTGCAACTGAGGGGACTATTGTGAGTGATAGATTTAAAGGCAATTTGGATCTCTTAGGCTGGGTTGCTTCTGTATATCTAGGTCACTTAACATCTTCCGAAACCCTCACTGCTATTTCTTCCAATCATCAGTGCTAAGAGCAAGTATAACTTTAAAAATTAATGGAAGTGGTTGATACAAATTTGACTCTTGCTCAGAGAAAAGGTATGGAATTTAAGAATTGGAGTTTTCTGAAACGGTAGAGAGCAAGACTGCAATGTCTATAAAATAAAAAATAAATCTAAGACTGGAACACCAGCAACAGTAAGACTTCTCTTATTTACGTGGTCTTTCTTGTGTGATGCAGCTTTGTAAAGGAATTGGTTACTGTGTCTGTTACTGACTTGGGGCATCTGCTAAGAAGCAACAAGGGTTTGCAGAATAGTCCTTGTTCATGGCTGAATCCTGTTTACTTCTTGGGCTAACTGTGTCTCTGTGTATGTCTTCTGTGAAGTTGGTGTTATTAAAAATGTGAATTTACAGCTCCTGTTTAGCAAATTTTTACCTTGAAGAAGAGGCTAAAATCTTTACAAGATGACTTCTTCATTTGTCTGCCCTTCATTTAACCTGTAACTTTCAGATTAATTTTTTTTAAAAAATGTTTACAGATATGATTACAGTTACGTAGCAAATTAGTTATGCTTATATGTCATGGAAATACCATCATGCTTCATGTACTAGATAGCATGTCAATAAAAAAAACCAAACTAATGCAGCCAAATACTTGTTCCCCAGAAGTTTCCAGTTCAGTGTTCATGGTTATAGAAAAAGCTGTTTCATAAGTATGACTTGTAAATCCTATTTCTGTTACTTAGACTGATGAAGCAGATGATGACCTATCCTGATCCATCTGCTTTTCCTTAATTTCTTGCAACTTCTCTCCCTTGATGATTTCAGCAGTATACTTCTATTTTTGTGGTTGTTTAATTAAAACACGTACCACAAACCAACTTTTTAATATTGTCCTTGAACAGTAGATTTCAGATAACCAAAGCTTCATTAGCTGAAATGATGTATACCATAACTTGAAGCATAGACATCCATCCCTTCCATTTTTCCACTGCAGTTATGATGCTTCTGCTGATTCTGCTGCAGATTATGCTGCCAGGGTCAGGGGCAGAAGGCCAGAGTGAGTGGGGACACATAGGCTGTGAGATGTGGGGTGTAGAGGGTAAGTTGTGTATCATGTGGGGGTATGTTCATATGATACAGCTTCAGCTGTGATAGGTAGATTTAGTAGTAGGTATCTAATTTGTTTTGCAAGAGTAGGGTGTTAAAATTGGAATGTTATAAAGCCTGACTTCTTTTCTTTCCTTTTTCTTTGCATCTTTAGATATTCAAGAATTTTATGAAGTGACCTTATTGGACAATCCAAAATGCATTGATCACTCTCAGCCATCTGAACCAATCCAGCCTGTGAATACCTGGGACTTCTCCAGCCTTCCGAGCACAACAGTGACATCAGAAACACTGCCAAGCAGCCTTAGTCCAAGCGTAGAGGTAGGAGAAAGAAATCTGGTCTATTCTTCTTGTTGAAACTATTGGCTCAACATTATTCTCTACACTGCCTTCATTTTATAAAATATTTATTTCCATAGAAAACTTACATTATTAGGATCAATAGTCATAAGGAATTTAATTATTGAAATGTTTGGTAACAGATGTGTGCATTTTCCTTGGTCAAAAATTTATAAACTTGTTGGTAAAATGTACCATTAAGTGACCATTATGCTGGATTTATGCTCTGAATTTGGAACCTCACTAACAGGCTTAGTATGCTTATACTTATCCACACTGACAACTCTTCAATCATTACCTCGTTGATAACTTGGGAAATCTGAAGCTACATTTTTCTGATAGCAGACTTTGCAGTCTGTTCCTAAGAAATTCTCTGCTACTTACACAGCTGTGTCCTGGAAGGACTTTTTCCTCTTGAAAGCTGCACAAAGCCAGTGGTTGCTAGTGCATGGTGAGAAAACTCAGCAGGGAAAGGCACACTGATGTGTATTTTAACTAAATCCATATCCCCCTGCTGAACAAGGTTGCTGGAATGTTTTTGTGTCAAACCTAGTGTTTGTCCCTAAAGGGGTGAACTTTGATTCAGGTGTGCCCTCCATACTGACAGCATAGGAAAAGGTGTGTTTTGCTGCTTGGTAATAACTGAAGACAGGGTGCTGTCATGACCCATTTTCATGGAATGGTACTAGAGCTGAGGGAGAACACTGGAGACCAGCCAGAGGACTAGTGCTGCAGCCTGCAGGAAGGCTTGGGAGCCTGTTCTAGTCAGCAAGATAAAGTGGTTAGGATGCCTTACTGAGTGAACTCTATCAGAGTTGTTTGGACCATGTAAGAAAGTCCACTTTACTGCAGAACGTAAGCAAGCATGTGATGTGCTAGTGAGTGTGTTTGTGTGTGTGTGCAGGTAAAAAAAAGCAAAACAAACTTACTTGTGCTTATTGTAGCTGTTCTGAAACTTTTCATATTGAGTCCAGTATGAGTTGTGTTGATATGCCTTAAAGGAAACTAAGGAGGAAGTCCAAGAGTTGTCCCGTTCTCTCAGAACATAGAAAATGGGTAGGAGATGAAAGATGAGCCTGAAGTAGGGACAAGAGTTACATGTTGCCAAGAACAGTCATTAAAATCTCTTTACCTGAAAAAGAAATGTATTTTTCAGGTTTGTAAGTAATTGAACACTGAGGGATTAAAAGTAACTGACATTGCAATGTAGGAATGGATTATTTTCCTTGGATTCTATGAATCTTGATTATACACTGGAAAATATTTCTCTTTGGAATGTTAGTACCTGAAATTGTGTAGAGAAGGCCACTGTCATCATTGTCACCTTAACGAAAATCTTCTCAGGAAAAATCCCTGACAGGAGATTGGAGCCAGGTGGGGGTCGGTCTGTTCTCCCAAATAACAAGCAACAGGACAAGAGGAAGCAGCCTCAAGTTGTGCCAGGTTGGACTTTAGGAAAAATTTCTTTATCCAAAGGGTTGTCAAACACTGGAGTAGGCTGCACATGGATGTGACTGTCAGCATCCTTGGAGGTATTTCAAGGACATACAGATGTAGTGCTGAGAGGCATGTTTTAGTGGTTAGACTTGATGATCTTACAGGTCTCTTCCAACCAAAATGATACTATGAAGTTCCAGAAACTTGCAGATCTTTTAACAAGGGGTGTGTGTAGGAGGGAAGAAGTAAAGGAGGATCCAGGTTTAACAGATGCAGACAGTGATTCTGCGGAATTTTTGTAGCTCCTTAAAAGTGACAAAGTAAAAAAGAAGAGAAATAATAGTCATTATAATTGTAGATAACAGTTTTGTCAAACAGTTTCTTCCTAATGTGGTGATAGTTTTGTGGTAGGAAGGACAGTAAATGTGATAAATTCTGACTTCAGTAAAACTTTAGGCATCTTATCAGTCTTTTTGAGAGTGTGAATTAAAGCATCTAAAAAAAGCATCCTAGTTTGAGCTACTAGTAAAAATATCCTGATAAAACTATAAATTAAAGCATGGGGAGAGAATGGTGTGTTGCTGTTTCAGAAGTGAAGATTAGAAGTTAGCCTTGAGCAATCAAAGTAATGAATGGACAGTTCAGTAGTGTGCAGTGTCCTGCACTGTGGTTGTACCATTGAAGTTGAATAGTTAAGAAGTGATTTAAGATCTGGGTCATTTTTGAATCTCCAGGTGAGTCAACCATATCATGCTAATTCATGAGAAGAATAAGAGTGTAGTGGAAAACTGTTCTACTTGGTCTGCATAAGGCTTTGCTGGAGATAGTGTCAAACTTAAGGTACTTTGGTGCAAAAAAGGTGTAGAAGAATTTAAGTGCTTAGAAGAGATAGTCTTCTTTTCAAGCTTTAGATCTTCCTTGTCTAACAGAAAGATTTGGTGCTGTTTAAAAGAATTGAACACTTAGTTGGGAAACAATTTTCCCCTGTTTGTAGGCAAATGTAAAAAAGGACGATCGTGTGTTGTGCCTGTACAAGATGTATTAGACTAACACCATAGTAACAGGCTTAGCAAAACCATTTTAAATGTTTTTCCTAGCACCAGAATAGCTGTACACAGGCAGTCTCCCCTCTTGAAGGTATTTAAAGGCAGTGTAACTCTTAAATGGCTCAAAGGCCCTCTAATACCCCTTGGAAAATGTAACAGGCTTGAGGATTTAGGTTCCTACCAAACCATTTTGTTGTTATTAAACGTGCTTCTAATTCCAGCAGCTGGGATTGTGAAGCAAATACCTGCTGCTGTGGGATTTGTGTTACAGTATTCCAACTGCAGCACATGTTTTATGCTTCCCCTGTAGGGGAAACCTGCTGAAATCCAAAGTGCATAATAATTCATACTGTTAAATCCAGGCTTTGTGATTATTCCTCTCCTGGTGTGCTCCAGAAACTGGAAACTTTATCCTATGAAAGTTTGCTGATTTTGCAACCCGCAAGTCCACAATTGGAGAGACTTAAAGGATAGTCTTGTCCTTGTATCTTTCTCAATTGTGCATAAAGATGCAGGTCAAGGTGTCATTTAATTATGAAGTTGCATCTTTAATTTTTCTTATGTACTTGTTGCCATAATGCAAGGATTAATGACAAGAGGCACACTAGCATGGTAAGATCACTAAGGTGCTGAAAGGAAGAACGGCCTCATTAGGGAACTGTCACACGAGACAAAGGGGTGTGTTCTCAGCTGAACTGTTTGCTACATAATGCAACTGTTTCTCCAGTGCTTTCTGGTGGTCCTGGTACACAGTGTTACCTAACAGAACCTGATGCAATGTGGGTGACTTGATTTTTTTTGAAGTGATCCAGATTTGAACGTTTATGACAAAGCCACCTGTCTGCCTTCAAATGTTTTGTCTCCAGTATCATGTCAGAGTTGTTTGACCTTCCGTGTGGGAAGCTCAGATTTTGTTAACTGCCAGTATTTAAAAGCATAGTTGCACAATATTGGTGTTGATCCTAGTTTGTGAAAAACTGAAACTAAATGTTTCTCACAGGCTCCATGGCTTACAGTAAATGTAACCTTCACTTTCATTAGTAAGAATAATGCTTCTGCACTGTAGTTCTAAAGGTGAACAGCTTTGAGGAGTGGTAGTTTAGTGTTGGTTTGGGTTTTTTCTAGTAACTCGGAATGTCTTAGTTTAGCTTTCAAATATATATGAAAACTGTTGCAGTAAACATATGAAGTTGTACATTTTATTGGCCTTTAATTCTTTTTCAGTGACCTTTTTTCTTTCAAGTACCTGTAAGGCAGTACCCTTCCCTCAGTACTGAGGAGAAATTCTAATGTAATGACAGTTTATATTCTACATCCTTCCTATATGTACTACATGAAAATTAATGGTTTTATCCTGTAAAACTTAATGTATTCTAGTTACAATAATATGCTGCTTTTTTAGATACTCAGGTTGGGTTTGTTTTGTTGCCTTTTTTTGTTTTGCTGGTTTTTAAAATATTTTGGTTTTACTCAGCCCAAGGGCATAACAAATCTGGTACCATGTTTTGAATCGAGGGGTTTGGTTTGCTTGTTGACATTTACTAGAGGTTGGAGGAAACTTGAGTTTAGTATATCTGATTTTGTTTATAGCCAGCTTTTTTCTTTTCCTCTTTTTTTTTTTTTTTACCAGAAGCTGTCACTTTTTAGAGTGCTAACCAATTCAGTAGTAGTTCACTAACCAGGTACGATGGGATTGGCATTCCGCATGCACTTGGGGATGGTTTTAGATCTGTTCTGTTGCTTGCCAGGCTGATAAGACTGTAGATGATAAGAATGGGACAATTACATTTCTTGCTTGCAAATTGTTAGCTTTGGCAGTAATATCTTTCAACATGTTTTCTTTTACCTTAATGATATCATTTCACCAGAGTTACTCAGGGCCAAATGAGTGTTCTTTGAGCTGACAGTTTGATGGTCTATGTGACAGTTGCTTGAGAGTGGGAATATAATGCTCCCCTAAAGTGATTAAGGATTATATTACAAGAACTTTCTACACAGCTGACTTTGGGAATGACTTTTTAGCAATGTGTGCTTGTGTATATACATAGAATAGTGGTATAAAAGCTTAGGGTGCCTGAGGACTTCTGATGGGACGTAGCCTAGTTCAGCTTTTGCCTTCCCACTTCTGGCTCAAAAGTCTGCAGTTTGTAATCCCCACAGGTATTGTATTAGGGAGAGTTAGAGCTGCAGATGGCAGCTTTCTTGTACACAGCAATCTGTTTTCTCTTTCATGCTTTATATTTCTTGGAAGCTTATTTGACACTTTTATTCATTTTAATCTTCACTACAAAAAGATGATGAGGCAAAGGAAAAAAAAAGATTCAGGACACTGGTGAGCAGGAAATGAATGTTAATCCTCTCAGTACTAGGAGTTGGAAAAACCACAAAAAATGTGTATAGATTTAATTTGAAGAAGGTGCATACTTTTTTCTTATGTGCATTAAATACTGAGTTTTAGGTGTGTGTTGGCAAAGCAGCTAACAAATCTAAAGCAAGATCTCAACCCTAGGAACTGTGTTGGAGAAGTGAGAGGAGAGAGCAGTCTTGTAAGCTGCTTGTTGTGATCTGTGGTGCCATCTGTAGGTGGGACAGTTTGTGTTGGAAAAATACACGGTGAAACCTGAATCACTGAGAGAAGGCTCCTTTGGCCTAATTGAGTAGTGTATTGCTAAGGAAATAGTTGTCTTGTGACTTTTTTTTTTTAAACCTGTAGGGTATGTTTTAATATAGTGATCGTTGTAAATCTGGGAGTTGAGGTTATGAAGTGTCTGTGCTTCAGCTTGAACTAGAAGTAGCCCCAGTAACTTCATTTGAGACTGCTTCCCCATTGGTCTGGAACATAGGGAGATTCTGTCTCACTGTCTTCTAAGGCCTTTTGCCAACTCCACTTAATAAAAAGAAAGCAAATGAGGAAAATAGCTGCAATTATAGGTGTCAGCTAAACTTGCTGCCGAGGCAGGGTGGAAATGAAATTCTTTAAACATCTTGGAGTCATAAAATAATTCAGGCTCACCTGTGAGGCCACTGAGATTTCAAAGGGTTTCTACCAGCTCCTCAGCCTTGAAAACCTCCAAGGAACAGCAAAACCTCTCTGACTGATATGTTTCAATGCTTGATTACCATCATGCTGAAAAGGTTTTTCCTTATTTCTGATGGAAATCTCTTGTTTCAGTTTACTTGCAGTTTCTCATGTCTTTCCATTGTGCAACGTGCACTCGGATTTGTCTTTTGGGCGACTTCACAGTAGGAACCAGAATGCTGCCTTTAGGTTCCAAAGACCATTTTTGTCCAAGCTGAAAGAAGCCCCATGCCCTCATCTTGTCTTTAAGGGGCAAGTCTTCCAGCCTCCTCCTCATCTTAATGGCCCTATGCAGAACTTGCTTATTGCTACCAACATTCTTGCCATACTGGAGGGCCCTGAACTGAATGCAATGCTCCTGATGTAGAAGAGCCAAGCAAAGGGGAATGATAGTTCTGCTTGATACTACTGGCTGTATTGTTGCTAATGCAGGTCCTGTTACCCCCCTTTGCTACTAAGGTCTGCTGCAGGCCTGTGTTTGGCTTGCTCAGTAGCTGTAAAAAGTCAATTAATAGGCAATGTGAATATTTTGAAAAGGGATGGAGTTAACCTCTCACCTAATTTTCACCTACAATATAGGAATTAGTTTTGTTTGCAAAGGAAGTGGTAAAGTCTTCTTAAGCTTTTAAAGATTTTGATAGTATTATATAACTTAATAAGTTGACATAGTCTAGAGGAAAGAACTTTGGGGGTATGGTTTCTAGTGGAATGAAAAAAAATCTCCGTTTAATTGGCAGCAGTTTGTGTGGAAAATGGGATGGTGTGTCAAGCAGTTAATTGGGATCTTAGGGGAAATCTTGGAAGGATTTATCTGTATATGTAGAGTGCATTATTTGAAGTGCCAAGATACCCTAGTTCTGTTTTTGTTTCTCTCTGCAGTATCCTCACCTGGCCTTTACAAATTTAGTCAGTCATAATAACAGGCTGTTCCTGGGAAAATCCCAGACCTATTGCACTGTCTTCAAACACCTTCTTTGTCTTAATATTTATAAAGATTCAATACAGAGTAGCTTGGTGATATGCTGTCTGATTGTTGTACTCCCTGTTATCATACTGGTCCTTTATGCTTGTAATCTGTCTGTGTGTATTGTCCAGTACTTGTATCAGCTGCCTTTCTGCAGGAATGGTGTGCTTGTTCTTATCTGAGCAGCTAATAGTGCTTGGGTCTCGGATCGCCCAGGAGCCTCATTTCTTTCTCTGTGGTATCTTTTCAGTGCAGAAAGGATATTTGGCTTGTAATGCATTTTGTGTTCAAGTCTCGAGATCCAGGCTTCTTGTACTCGTAGAAGAATGCTAGTCTTGAACCAAAGCTAAAAAGAATCTTTGAGAAACAGGCTTCTGGTCAAACTGAATGCAGAACCAAACCAACAAAAGCCTGGTGCTCAGTTCAGGATGCACAGACAAGCAACAAAAATCTGCTGTTGCAAAAACTTGCCTCTCTCAATTCAGAAGTAAATAGAGAACTTCCCAAAGTAAAACAATTTTTTCTAATTATGGGGTGTGTGGTGTTCTGTTCTGTTTTGGTTTTTTTTTTTAACGTGTAATAATTGCATTTTGCAGCCAGGTTCAAAGGTAGCTAGATAAATTAGGTTACAGCATCTTAAAATTTTAATGCTTCCTTTCCTTAAGGAGCTGAGAAGCCGCTCTGTGATGATAGCGCTTGATCTCCACCAAGTCTTTGAAATGGCTCCTCAGATATGCTGAGCTTGGGTGCTTGCTGTACCCTTGTGAAGCCCAGCTGAGCTTGCTTCTCTGGTTACACCTCTGACAGCTCTGGGTAACACAGGTTTTCTCAGGGAATCGGAGAGAAAAATCAGCATTTCAATAACCATATGTGCTTTTAAATTTGTGGGGAGATGAAGAAATAATTTATCTGCGAAATCAGGAGTTACCCAAAGCATTGTTATTTGTATGATTTATGTCTATGCAGGGTTTAGCTGTGCATGAATTTTCCTTTATTTAGTTGTCTGATGACTTTGTAGATAGGATCTCTCACAGGAAAAAGAGTAAGACTGTGAAGGCACAAAAAGTGACTGCCAGACATAACCTAAAAGACTTGGTAGATAATTCAAGGCAAGAAAAAACCCATCTCTCTCCTCTGTTTCTCACATGAGAATCATCCTTTGCTTTTTCCTACTAATGCCCCAGAGTGGTGAATGGAAATGCCCATTTTCCTTGTGGCCATGCTGTACAGAGTAGTTGTTGCTCATTGCCACTGAAAGCAGTTGGAGCTGACAGGACAGGAATGTTTACTTTCAGTAGGGATGAATGACATGGACAGATCACCATGCTGCTCCCAGTCAGTAGAGTGGTGGTGTTTTAGTGGCTAGTGGTGTTACGTGGAAACATCTTACTCTACAGTGCAGTAAAAGTGGCTTTCCATCTAATCATGATTTTGATTCAAGTTTTGCTGTGTCCTTCAGTGTCTTTATGTTGATTCTTGCAGTACAATTTAAAGGAAACAAGGTTCCAAGTTTTTTTTATTAAATTCTTTAATTCCAGTAGTTTTAGTTCTTGTTTCCTTATGTAGTTCTCATTTTGAAAAAAACTTTTTTCTGAGCTCCAAAATCTAACATGTTCTGCTTATTCAAGGAGTTGTAAAATTTGTCTTGAAGCTGCATTATTAATTCTCCTGACAGTGCTAAACCTCAAAAATATTTGAGCCTTGGTCAATCTTTTTTGATTTAGTACTACTTGGTCCAGTATTTCCAGTAAAAACTCTGCAGAAACTGCTTTTGGGCTAGGAAATACTTTTTTTTTAAATGTACAGTGCTCTGAGTGCATATCCACCTGTGTGTTCTATAGATGAAAAGGTGTTGATGTTTGCTCCACAATTTTCTTGCTCTTCCATTGTGCTTTTTGTTTTCTTTTCTGTGTGGACATCCTGCTGTTAGTGCTTAGCTGAAGATGGGTCTTGAGAGAACCATGCAGAAAGTTACTAGAAGGGCTTTTAATCCATCGTAGTGGTGCAGGGATTGGTCAGGGGCTCTAACACAGCTCGGTTGTATGTGCTGTTCTGTTTGAGCAGTGGATGTGTTATTACTTCTCAAGCCTGCCTGTTGTGAGATGATTTTCTCTGCTCTGACGTATTCAGTGTGCCTGCTCATGATGACCAGTCTAATACCCAAATCCTCGGCAGAGAGATGCTTCTGCCCTCCCCCTCTGGACAGGGCTCTCTTCCCCATTCCATAGTCTGTATTGGCTACCTGACAGAGGTTACCTGCTTTCTGTGAAAAGACTGATGGGCCTCAGGTCCTCTTAAAATGATAGTGAGCGGGAGGGGGAAAAAATGATGCGATGATGAGCCTCAGTTCTGAAAAAGTCCCAAAGAAGGCGAAAGAGCAGAGAAGTGAGGGAAAACAAGGAAGGGATAGACCCTGAGTGTAAGCTGGTTGTAGCCAGAATTAGTCTGCAGAAGCTTAACCTTGAATTTGAGTGAGAGTATCTTTGAGAGGAAGTACGATTGATCTTTGCCCTTCATAGAAGGAACATGAGGGACAGTCAGAGTTGGCACGTGCTATTGGGGCTCCCTGAAGGGAAGTCTGTGCAAGAGACGTGTGTGGACTGCAGGGTGGTTTTGGGGCATGACACTGGACAGGTACCAAAGCACCTGAAAAATAAATTTCCAGTTTCTCTTTTTGGATACTTGCACTTTGTTAGTGTCTCTGAACTCTACAGTCTTTTCGAGAGAAGACTTGGGAAATTCAAGGATAATTTCTGTGTGGGGTGTCTCGTGCATTCAGCTCTGAGAGTAGTGAGAATACAGCTCTTCCATCCTCCCCCTCCAACAAATAGGAAAGTTCCACTGGTGAACTGGTGCTCTGCTTTCTGAAGTCAGAACTTTTAGACTTCTGTCTGGGTTGAGCCTTTTCAATGGGAAAGATTTTTCCCCACTGGTGCTTTGCAGCAGTGAAAACGTCACCTAGGTGTTCATAGTAGAACTTCTTCACAGACTTTATAGGCAATGTAAAAATTAAAAGTATCTCTGACTTGGACACACAAGGTAAAAATCCTGGTCTTGGTGGCAGAATGGTGTAAGATTTACTGTGAAATTCTATTCAAGCCGAGCAAAGTTGTTTTTACTAGCATGCAATCCAGTTTTTCTTTAATGGTTTGGAGTTTTTTGGATGTGGGTTGGGTTTTTTTGATTCCCCCCCCTTTTGGGTGGGTGTTTTTGTTTTGTTAATCATGTCCTCCTTTTTTCCTTTGTCCTGCGAATGTACCCCTTGCCCACAAAATAAAACATGTACTTTTACTAAGAATAGTTTCCTTATTTCTTAACTGCTTTTCTGGCCTCCCCCCCACCCCCTACTGCATATATGGCAGAGCCAGGGAATCAAGTGAAGTGAAGTTGCAGAAGAATTAAGGGCAGGAATGCTTTAGATACATACTTGATATGTTCTAGAACTTTTCGTCTGTGAGAAATACAATCAGTTTGGCTAGTTGTGCATTCTGAAAGCAAGATGTTGCAAGTGAGATGGAATAATTTGAAATTATTTATTGAATTCTTTCCATGCATTTCATTGTGTTTGTAACAAAGGTGTTAGTGGGAGACCTAATAGGACAGGGTAGGGAAACTGAGTTAACTAGTTGCTTTCAATGCCTCTTGTGTGAGTTAATGTAATGAGGTTGTTACCAATATATGAAACTGTCAGTTTGGTGTTGCACTACAAATGGAAGGCTTTTTTGTGCCCAAGTGTTTGACTTTTGCCAGCTGTGCTAATGGGGCTGAGGAGACAATGCCTGCGCATGCAAACTTTGCCTTGTCACTGCCTTACAGCCTTACAAAAGGAAATGAAATTCTAGGTTAATTCGAGGCTCAAAATAGCGTTTCTCTTGCAATATGCATTACTCTTTCCTTGCCACTTTCTTCTCTCCCTGTTCTACATGGAATATTCCATTCATTACTGCCTGAGAAATCAGTTGTTTTGCAGCCTGCAAATGCTGAAATGACGTTGGAGGAGAAATACTTGCTTGCGACCAAAACTATTTTTGAACAAACGCTTCATTTTAGAAATTATAACCAGCTAAGAAAAGCTGAATTGAATTTTTTCTGCTCTTAAATAATTTTGTATTGCACTTCATCAAATGATTCCCTGTGATGCTCATGTGTTAGGTAATCCTGCAAGAGGAGTATATGAAATAGAATACGAGGAGGTACTTAACTGGCATGGAATAGGATTTGACATCTTCTGTAGGATATTTTCAAGGATAAATTTAAGATTTTCAGACTTAAATAATCAAAATAGGTTAAAAATCTTTCATGAAACTTAAAGCATTTGTATTTTAGCCTGTGTTTTTTTGTTGTTCTTTTAACCCCCCTCCACGATGTTTTTACCTCTGAATGAATCCAAAGGGAAACCTGGCACACATTCTGCTGTTTTGACTATTGAATAAGTGTGCTTTTGGTCACTGAGATGGTATTTAGCTGTGATCAAAAATAAACCTTTTAAATGTTTGGAAAGAGACCTGCTATGCTGAAACGATGGATTGCTTATGCATTGTAACAACAAAGGTAAGATGATAAAGCTTTTGATTAATGCCTATGATCTTGGAAGTTCTTGTCGAGTCTTTCTTCCAGTTTTTGCCTACTTGTAATGAAAATGTCTTAATGGTTTTCTGATGTTTATTTTTTGTAAAGTTTAACTGCACAGATAGGCAAAGTAAATTCTGTAGCTGTTGCTAAGAACAGTCGTAGATGTTGATTCTTCTAAGAGCTAATGATACACATACTGAAAAACTCAAGTGTAGTAGGATGATGAATTTCTGTTGTGATTCTGCAGTGAGACTCTCTTCTATAAAAATTCCCTTTCTTTCAATGTGCTAAAGGAGTAGTTGGCTTTTTAGTCAAGAATGAGGAATTCCAAATGTTTTACATAACCTTTACCAGGACATGTTTAAAATAATTATCAAAGAGAAGATGATTTATCTGGGAAGTCCTGTTAGGGATGGATATATTTCAAGATGCTTTGTCATTTTGACATCTTGCTGCTTTGAGGTGAAGACACCCAGATATCCTAGCATAGAAGTAATGACACTAAGCTAAACTTTTGAGTGTGACTGTCTTTAATATACAGTCCACTTGTAACTGCTAAAGATGCTTTCTGTTTATGCATCAGATGTTTCTATACTGACTCTGAGTTGGATATTTATTTTTGCTTTTGAGAGAGAGCTTTTTGCTTTCCTGCAATTGGTAAACTGTTGTTCTTTTTTTGTTTCCTTTGCCCTGGATGTTTGAATAGTTTCAGGCTGTTTTTTTAACAAGCCACTTTGACTTCTAGCATACTTCTGGTTAAGTTTTGAAACCATAAAATACGTTCCTACAAAAATCCTTCTTGAGTATAATAATATTCCCAAAGATGTTCAGTTAGATGTGGGTTTAATGATAGCTTATGTAAAAGAAAATGCCGAGGTACTTCTTGGTCATTTGACACAAGGAAGCATAGGCTGATTGGAATGGGTGAAGTTATTTCAGTTAGAGTCTTTCTGGTGTCTGAACTGTCAGATTTATTTTTGGAAGTGAAACCTACCCTTTGAAGTCACATTTGATTAACATTCATTTGTGGCATTCCTGCTTTATTTCTTTTAGAATATCCTCTTTTGTACAGTGAGATTAGGGTGGGATGTTCATCTGTTGACTTCGGGTATATTGATATGTATCTGAATTTTATTGTACTCATTTTTAGAAAGGGAAGGGCAATACTCTCATTTTTATAATTGAACTGCTCAACCTCAGTTTTATTTTGTGCGTTTGATTACCTTCCCATATCTACTTGTCTAAGAGCAGAAAGACAATTTATATGGAAAGGTAAGCCAAGAGAGAACATGTTCTGGGGGGGAAAAAAATACTGTTTTTTAGTATGATTAGCCTAGCAGAGATCATCCTCTCTGCACAGCATAGTCTTAGATGGGCTTAAACTGATCATGCATTTCCAGCAGCAGTTATCAGTATTTAATCCTTCCTGCCTGTTTCATCTGAAGTTTTGCCCTCGTTTAACCAAATGCTGCTGCAGTACCTTGTAGCTTCAACTAAAGCTGTGTACTTAGTGGGGCTTATAAAAGAACTGTTTGTTGCCCTGTGAGCATCTGTGTGCTGATGACTTGAAAGTTGTAGTCTAATGAAAAACACATTCCTGGGGGGTTTTTGTTTTCCAAAACCCTATTTCTCGAATGTAAAGGAAAATGAATTTCTGTAAGTAAGGCAATTTTGAAATCAGCATTAAAGAAATGCATGATAGGATTAGTAACGGTGTTAAATCCTTCCCCTTTCTCTGCCCTGAGGAGTATTTGAAGCTATTCATTTTTACTCTATTTCCGAATAAGGGAGAGAAGAGTTTGCTCTGAGATCAGTTTTTCTAATGAACTTGAGAAATCTTTCATAATGTGATCTTTGATTCTGTTTTGCTGAATTCAGAATTATAATCATGACGGGCAAACAGGTCCTTAAACTACTTTGTGTTCTGTCTCCTAAGGTCTAACTGGTTTACTTTGCTCTAATCTGGTGCAAAGATTACTGATTAATACAGTATTTTTTTTTCTTCTTATGTGGGCACATTTGGTTTGATGTAGGTAGGCAAATTTGCATCACTGCAACCATGGATACTATTAAGAGCAAGCATGTGGGCTGAGCTTACAGTAATGAGTTTTATTTAAGTAACAGTTTTAAATGAGTTCATGGCACTTACAAATAGAGAATATGAAAAATCATTAATTTTTTCCAGAAAAAGCAGTCTTGGAGAAGTCATTCTTGGCTTACTTGCTCTGTAGTAAATTTCAACTGTTTTACTGGAAGTATAAGTAACATAAAATGTCTTCAAATAATTTCTAGCAAGACCAGTGCAAAAGAATGACTGTTTAGTACCATTTTTATTTAACAATACTAAGAAGCAAGCTGCTTGGAGTATTCCCAAGCAGTACTGGCCTGTTCTGGTCCCTTGTTTCTGACAGCAATGAAAACCTGTTAGCTTGAGGGAGGGGAAGCATGGATGATGCATCAGCCTAGTACCAACAGGGAAAGATGAAGGGTTTTTTCCCAAGTTGTTAAACTTGAAAGTCATGAGTCCTTCTAAATTCTGGGTCACTTCTGTTCTAGGTGAGCCCAGCGATGTGGTTGTGCAAGGTGCCTGAGCACAGGAGCACAAGTACAGACAGGGTGGCTAAGGCTGGGAAGATAATACTGAGTTTGTGGGGTTCCTGCACATTTTCTCCCTTGGTTGTGCAGCATACTGTAGCTTAGAGTGCCATTTTTATTATTGGCAGGTTTTGGAATTTCCCTCAGCTTAACTGAGTGGTGCCCCCTCACTTAGAAGGGAATGACAGAGTCTCTTTCATTGGAAGCCATCTAGTCCAGCTGCCTGCTTAAAGCAGGGTCAGCATCAGCTTCAGACCAGGTTACTTAAGACTTTGGTTTGGTTTGGTAAACCCCATTGCTCTTAATTTAAGGTGGGCTGTCCTCCTTCTGTGTGCAACATGAGACAAACTTTGTTTTCTTGATAGCCTTTTCTTAGACATTGGAAGGCTCTTAGGAACTCCTGCAAAGCTGCCTTGTGTCCAGGTCCCAAACCTTTCTGCATTGTGCTTCAGCTCACTTGACTGTCTTGGTGGCTCTCCACTCTACTTGCTCCTATATTCCAGATGTCATCTAATAAGTATTTGAAAAAGTCTGAGGAGGGGTTACAGTGCAAATTTTAACTTTCTGGGGGTACTGTGTGCATAAAACCTAAAAACTCTACTGTTGGTAGGAAATCAAGTGCAATAGAGGCAATTGTGTAAAAATGGAACCAATTAAAATCTAAGCTTTTAAGTATAAACGATGCAGAAACGTTTGGTGGGCCCAAAGGAGGATGCTCTCTCTAAGTGGAGGAACAAAACAGTGTTCTGAATTTTTCAAACTGTAGAAGAGATGGAAACACAGTTACATTGAAAATTATGACATGAAAAGCTTAAGAAATACCATGGCTGCTACATAGTCCCCAACAGCCCTGCCAAGCTGGCGTGTGTAAATGGTGTGCCGTGCTGCGTTTTGGCAAGAAACTCCGTGTTGCCAGCATTCCACGTCCTCACTAAAAAGCAGATGGCTTTCCAATCATCTTTGATTGGATTGTGTGTAGATCAGTTATCTGGTGAGCCATTTGAGGAGTGCTAATAACACAGCCCTTGGCTTCGACGCACCAGCCGGTTCCAGCGCTGGAGAAACGCGTGCCGAGTCAGGCAGCACGAACGAGGGTCCGTTAGTAACGTTGGCAATGTCGGCAGATGGTAGGAAACTGCTCTCACGTTGTAGTCTGGAAGTGTAAGGTGATGCCAAGGAAACAGTTGCCAAGTGTAGATAGGTGGTGGGTATCAAAAATCAAGGGTGGCTGTTGGCAGACTAAGGGGTTAGTTGGCTTTTGTTGGGCATAGGAGACCCAGTGTCAGTAACGTGTGCCATAGGTTGCTTTAAAAGATACCTGACAAAACCAACGAGGAATGCAAGCAGAGAATACTGACCTGGTGGTCATGCCAGAAGAAATGAAATCCCAGCTGCTCGTCTTTGTGGCCACGAACAAGCCTTTAAGAAATCTGACGTTTTAACAGAATAGACTTGGGCTGGGGGTCATGCTTCTGACACCTGTGTGGCAAATAAAGAAGCGCAGCGCAACGCAAGATAGCATGAAGTTGGTTAAATCCAGAGGATGTAGCTAAAGAACTGAAGAAATACTGTATTTGAGATTCTGTGGATAGAATTGAAGATGTCTTGAGTTTTGAAGATGAATAGGTTTGAAGGTGATGAGTGGGAACACTTCAGAGTGAAGTTGAAGATGGCAGAGTGTGACAGTGGAGTTAAGGGATCTGATCTGCAAAATCTGAAAAGCTGTGCTAAGAAAGCACGAGAAAACAGACTAAAGACAAATTATTAGCAGAAGCTTACATTCTTACTGCATATTGATTACAAGGATATAATAAGTTTTCTGCACTTAACTTTTTTTAAGGGGATTCTCTTAAATCCAGAGTTATCTTTCTTTTAGCTTGATATTTGGTATTCTACAAACCACCCACAGTTCAGGACTCGATTCCTGGGCCAGAGGCAATTGCTCTGTAGTAGTCCTTGGTTGTCTCACGTGCGTTGTCTGGTCTCACCAGAACTCACATCCAAACAAAACCAAGGTGTATATCTGCATATGCAGACCATCTCCAGAGATAATCTTTGTTGACGTGTGCTTGCTTGCTCTAAACGACTGCAAGTATGCAGGGACATTTAATTGATAAACCAAAAATTATTAGACTTAATTTTTTCAGGCAGGTACATCAGTGAAGCTTGTATTTGTTGAAGTTTGTGTGCTTGAAGAAACTGGATACCACATACTTGAGGTGCTTACAGGAGGCTGGTAAATTCTGAATGAACCTCTTGAATCTAAGTCTGTGCTTTTCCTTTCCTGTTCTAAAAGTAAAAGCTGCTAATTAATACTACAAGTAAATGACAAATGAGTTATATTTCGTTCTTGCACTCATTCTGGGCATGTTTGGTTAGGAACTGATTGAAAAGCACATAAAACAGATTCCTGTAACATACCAGTTATTTCCAGCAGTTGAATTATACAACTTGTGGACTCACTTGAGAACAAGATGTGGAATATGTTTAGGATGGACATGCTGAATACAGCAATGAAAAAGGAGCACAACTCTGTGAAATTAAGCCTATAAATAAGACCCCTTCAAAGAATTTTCTCTTAAGTCCTTTTGCCTGCTTGGAACTGTATGGGTTTATTCTTGGGGAGCTGATGATCATAACCTAAGTAATTCTCCAGGTAGAATTAATGGCAGCAGAGCATAGGAACATTCATTCCTGGTCAGTTTTCTTTGCTGTCTTTGTCTGCTACGGGAGAAGGATTCGATCTGTGTCATCATGCAGGACAGTGAATTGATCTATCAGGTTGCTGCTACTGAGGGTGCTTCTACCTTTGTCTCCTTTCCTTCATTGCTTGCCTGCTAAGAACCTAGTGCTCTTTTCTGCTGGCTAGTGAGTGAAAGCAGCTGATGGAAAAGGTAGAGGCTGGGATGGAGAGTTGGAAAGTACCAAGCAGTTTAGCTGACTCAGTTGCCTGTGAAAAGGCAGGTAAATGGTAGGACTTAACAGCTCAACCCTTTTGGAAAGAAGGAGAGCAGAGCAGGGATAATCTTTTCAGCAGAACAAAATGTTTGCTCTGGTTGTTGCTTATGAAACTGGACCCTCAGAGTGAACAGCTTTGGCGTGGTTTCCTGTTGTAATGAAAACAGTGGGAGAAAACAGCGGGTGAATAAATGTAGGATTGTTCATAGTTGGACATATGGTTTCCAACACGATTCCAGTAGGCAGAGGTATTTAGATTCCTTGATGGCAAAACCCCAAAAGGCTTTTTCTGCTTCCTCTCTTACTTGAGATGAGGTTTCAGGATGGTTGACTTGAGTGGCTGACTATCTGGTATGCCACTAATCAGTTCTGTTTTACAAGCTGACACTGTGCTTGATCATTTCTCTTTTGTGGATGCAGTAAATTGCACCAGGGCTTTGTTAACATGAGGTGTGTTTTTTACACTTTGAGGCTTAATCATAGCCTGACTTACTGTCAGTGGGTATTACTCATACTTTCATAAGTGGTAATAACATTACTTGAATCTTATTCCTGGGACTGCTGTTTGCTGGATCGAAAAAAGGAAAATCTTGAAGGCATCTTCAGCCTTGTTAAGTTTTGTTGGGTGGTTTGGTGATGGTGTTGGGTTCTTTGACAGTACATCTTGTGTCTGGATGAGGGAGGAACATGCTTTAATGAAATACTCATACATACTAAAAGTGTAACTGAGGGCTGCTGTCTTAAAGGTCAGTGTGGGCAAGAATCATCAGCATTTTCTGAACTCATCTGAATACCCAACAGGGAATGAACAGTCCTTAGTCTGTTTTAGTGACAAACCCATATTGCCTGGAAGATTGATTCCTCCTCTCTGTTGTGTGAAAACATGAGAACAGTAATTACTTCCTTCTTTCAGTCTTTGTACTCTAAGAGTGGGTTTACTGGTGCCTACATATAAGTTGAGGACATATTTGGTCTTTCCTTATCTTGGCAAGGCAAGTGCCCACCACCATTCAAGTCTCTCAAATGTTCCATTGAGATGGAGTGCTCCATTGTAGTGAATTTTCAACCCTTGGTGGCTTATTCTTGCTTTCCTATTGGAAAAATAGTGATAGTTGCCTTTAGCCACCTACATTTACACTGCATTTTTTCCCTGGTGAAGCCCCCAGCACTGAGGAATGAATGCTTTGTTTGCATGTTGCACGTGTGATGGATGATGTGCAAGTGGTGTAGCTCAAGCTCCAGAGGTTTTATCTTAAGCAGCCTACAAAGGCTTTTGTGAGAGCCCAGGTCATAAGCGCTGGAGTAGCGGGGTGGCCAAGTGCAGTAGCACTGAATGTGGAACTGAACAGGCAGGATTCTTGTATTCTTGCACTTGGATTTCATTTATTTTTGTAATAACTGAGGTCCCAGAACCACTATGGCTGGAAAAGACCTTTAAGATCATCAGGTCCAACCATTATCTAACTCTACCAGGGCCACTACTACATCATATCCTTAAGTATCTAGATGGCTTTTAAATACTTCCAGGATGGCAATTCAACCACTTCCCCGGGCAGCCTGTTGTCCTAGGAGTGTCACAGTGATGGAGTTTGTCCATTTTGCTTTTGTAATTACAAGATGGCTTTTTCATTTTTGTACACTTACTGTTTCTTTGAAAACATAGAGTAATTCACAGTTGTGTGTTTGACTCATAATATATTCCTTTATCTCTCTGTGAATGGCTTACCTAGAAAGACTTCTTTCTTATTCTTCAATTTGCTATTTTTCTCTTTGGGCTAAAAAAATAAAATCATTTACATGTGGTAAAATACAACTATTTATTACATAACTGAGTTGGAAAATCTACTTTGAGTTCTTTACCTTTAGTTTAGAAAAGTGCAGCCATAGTTACATCAGGTACAAGTTTCCTCAAAAAAAAGATACCCTGCTGTCTAGAGTGCTGCTGCTGTTGTAGTTGATTTGAGAAACAAAACAAACCAACCAACCCAAACACTGAAAAAAAAACTCCCCCAAGAAACAAACAAACAAAAAGCCCTGCAAAACTAAAGCACCTTTCTGCTGCTGTTTGTAATTAAGATTGATAATTGATCACAACCCAAAATCAAGAAGAAAAAGTGAGAAAAAGTGAGACTATGTTATTATGTGAAACTTATTTTACTACTTCAGTCTCAGAAGATGGCTAGGGAATACTTTAACTATTGGGTTGGGTTTTTTACTGCAAATTGACTCTGTGCTGTGAAAATTCCAGTTCAGGTGAGGAAGAGTGGTTAACTTCGTGACCTATTATTAATAAAAAACATCTCAAAAGCTGTTTGTAGCAAATCTCCTGGAAATTGGCATCATCTCTTGTATGGTGAGAAATGCGTAATTTTCCTATTTCTTCCCCTCCTAATAGATTGTTTTCAGGAGTGGGTGTGCACAGCTGGTTTTATGCAAGCAACTGGAATTCAGGTGACTGGAGAGCAGTCTGAGGGTGGGCTAGAAGCAGTGTGGTGTTTGTGACTCCACTCCTGATCTTATTTTGACTGACTGTGACAATGTTCACGCTGCTCTCTGCAGTGTTGCTCTATTGTGTGTCACTCCACATTGCACACACGCAGCTGGAAGCACTGTTGGAGTGGGGAGGGAGGCCCTGTCTGGGAGCAGGGTTGGAAGGGAAGCTGGAAGAGCTTGTCATGACAAGGTAGGGAATGTTTCCAAAACCAAAAGATGGCAGTGACTTTTCAGATGAGATGATGTTGAAATGGGAACAATAAGAGTTAAGCCAAAATAAATTAGAGCTGGAAATCAAATGCTCCTTGCTGTTAGAGTAATTGGTTCAATAAAAGCCTTTTATAACACTAATAAAGAGAACATGAGCTCATTTTGATGTAGCTGGATGATTTAAAGATCATATTGTTTATGAAGGGTGTAGGTTGAGAGATCAACCTATCAGAAAAATCTGTCTCACTTTTCATACTTGTGAAGGGAAAGCATCAGATTGGGTTGGATTCAGAGATGAGAATTGTTAGTCCTCTAAACTCTTGTAAGCACCTTTCTATTCTAATTAAACTCTCCTGTCAAAAGGATTGTAAAGTACCTATCCGATACCATTAAACTGGAAAGGTAATTTCGAAGTAGCATTGTTTCAGCTTCCGGAGTACTCACTGGCAATCGAAAAACTTCTTTTTCTCCTATGTGTTTCTTCAGAGAATAAAATCCAGAAGAGTTCTTGTGCATCAGCTCCCCAGCGCAGCCCAGGTTCCGAGCAGCAGGCTGGGTGCCTGGGGCACGGGTACTGATGGCTTGTGTGACCCAGGAAAGGAAAAACGGTCTGGCACAATCAACTTGTATTGTCTCTGGTTTTGACCGTGCTTCATTCCTGATGCTCGAATCTCGTTGTGGATTTTGTTGTGTATTTCCCCCGGGTTTGTCCGGGTGGGCTCTAGCGAGGCAGAGTGGCTGCGGCGGTTCGCGCTGGTCGCAGGCGGGCAGTGGAGAGCTGCTGCCCTCTGCCGCTCCCGGCCCGCGCTGCTCCCAGCATCCCGGGCAGCGCTGCCGAGAGCTCGCCCGGCCTTTGCCCAGCCCTCGGAGAGGGGTCAGGGCTTCTTCGGGAAGACAGAGCAGGTCACGGAACTGGAGCATTAGCTCGCGGCGTACAGGGCTAGAATTAAGTGTGGTTTGCCGATTGCCGAGCTCTAAGTGCTCGGTTGCTGTTAGTGGGGGTTTTTTAGTACTCTATTTGTGGATTTCCTTTGTACAAGTAATATTCTTACACGTTCACTGTAACAATATGCATGTAGCCATTTTTGTTAACATTGGATTATTCCAGCCTTCATTAGTCTGGGTAATGGGTTTCCTATGATGTGAGAAGTGGCAACACTAACTCCTTTTTTGTGATCTATTTTTTTTCTATGAAGTTTTAAAGGGCTTTCACAAACTTTGCCAATTAGTGTTTTTATCTTTTTCCTTTCTGATTTAAATTTGCTTGTCCTCTAGCAACCTGAGTACTGTGAAAGTGTCTTCAACTCAGTGTGATGACTTCCCTCATAATAGTAAAGGCACTAGAAATGTAGAAACTTTCTGCCCTGCCTTTTGCATGGTATGTAGATGCTTATGTAGATGCTACAGTGCACAAGTGTGGTGAACCTTTGGAACCTTTGGTAGCTTCCTTTATCCCCCCCCCCCCCCCCCCCACCCCAGCACCACCCGACCTAGTTTCAGGTTTCACCTTGTCATATGATGTACTCTTCTTTTACTTATCGTTTTTTGTAGCACGCCCTAAC
>WTSP01013023.1:0-62888 GCA_025331215.1 Actenoides lindsayi
TGTAAAAATGATTTTATTTTAAAACCTCTTTAAAAATTATTAAACCGTTTTTTTTGGTTTCTTTCTCCTCCCCCTTTTTTTTTTTCCTTTTTTTTTTTTTTTTTTTTAACTGTGCATGAAGCAAGTAACTAAGTGTCTGTAAAAAATCAGAGTTTTTATTCTGTTTTGACTAGCCTGAGGGTGAAATAATTTTCTCTGGTAGGATAGAGGAATTGTACTGTCCTGACAAAGAACAGGCTGACTTAGGTGGTGTTCTCCATCTTGAAGCCAAGTATGAAAAGAAGCCCTGTGCTCCTGTTCCTTCCTAGTAGCTACTGCTTCAGGAAGAGCTGCTGCTTTTCTGACAGTTTCAAGGCACTGAATCTGTAGAAACAGAGGCCCATGCACAAGTTGTTTCTTTGTGGCTTCTTTGTTCCTTCATTGATTTTGCACATACCTGTTGCCTACTGTGTATTCTCTGTAGACTGAGGATGTGAAGATATGTATCAAGATTTTATGTAGGGCTGAAGATCTTGTGCTTACTTTCTACATGAGAAGTGAATTTTACCCTGTTACAGGGATATAATGATGACATAAGGGAATTTATTCTCAAAATAATAATAAAATAACATAATTAATACATTGATACCCTCTACCTTATGGTACCTTTAGTTAAGTAATCATTCTAAATTTATTAAACAAGTTTTTGACAAGAACATAGTTACTGATGGATGGAGCTGTGAATTAGTTACCACTGGCATCTCTTAGCTAGGCTGAGGAATTAAGAGGCAAAGAGATTGAATTGCCTTTTTATCCAGTTGTCCTCGTGAAACTTGTTCTTACATCTTTGGAGAAATCATGTGCGACCTAGCTGCTGTGAACAGGATGCAAACTCCTTCCAAGGAGATGCTTTTAGCATGGATGCTCATTCCCTGTAATAAGCGTAATTATTAAAAACTTTGTCCATTGTTTCATTCAAAGGAGTTAGAATGAGTTGTGAATTAAATAATTTAATTTCTTATGTAATTGCATAAAACTATTAGAAAAAAATCTTTCTTTTTACACTGTGGCTTTATTCCTCATATTAGAATTCTGTCCTTGAAGCATCACAGAATTTGGTTTCATGTTCAATTCTTGACAAATATTTGAAAGGGGCACTTCTGTTGTAAGCACAGCTGCAGCTACAGCTCAGCTTCCCCTGTTTATAGTGTGAATGTCATCCTATTAATTGCAGCCAAATTCTGACCTTTTTGGACAAAATTCAGCATGCCATGCACTTCAGCAAAGGCTGGGACTGTGTACAGCAGACCCCAGTCCTGTCAACATTTTATTAACAGTTTGTTTATTCACAAAGTACAGTGTACAAACAGCATCCAATTCTTCTGGTGCTGGTTGAGTATTTCTGAAATGGATGGGTAAAGGACTGGCCCCTTCATTTGCCAGCAACCAGGACATTTAAAATGAGCTGTGCCTTGGACAGAACATTGGATAGCTGCTCACATGGAATTTTGCTTGCTGTACACAGTATCTCTGATAGGTCCAGGAGGTATTAAATCTAATGTGCATGTGATTAATCTGTCCATGCACAGTGAATCTTACTGGCCTGGGAAAAAGAAGTGGTATGTAATTATTTCATTAGCCACAAGCAATTCTACATTGAAACAGATCTACAGTAAAAGCAATCTGCAATTAGCCTGACAGCAAACTTTGTCCCTTGCTATTGTACATTAATGCTTCCATACTTTCTGCTGAAGTCTCTCTCATTTAATTCATTCCTGTAGTTGAGGGGGGAAGAAAAACTGAGAAAATTTCCTATCATGAAGAATCAAGAAATTATATCAAGCAAACAGTAAATGAAAGAAAGAAAACTTTGTGTTGACTGGCTTCCTTGTGCAAGCCAGAGACAAAGGGCATATGAAACAACTGAAGGCCCACCAAAATTGTGAGGTTGCTGAGTGGATTGTTCACATTAGCTAGAGATGGGTATCTCTAGAGGTAGAAAATGCAGCAAACAGCAGCTTCTCCTCATGCAGGGATGGAGGTAACAGTGTGAAAGAGACTTCTGTAAACTTTTAATAAAGATGACAGTGTAGGTAAGATATACATACTAAGTTTTTCTAAGCCTTTGCTTGAGTCCTTCATAAAAAAACCAAACAAACAAAGAAGAAAAGACAAACCAACCAAAAAACCAAGTGGTTTGTGGATATCAAGTAGAACCAGCTCAGCAAACAAGAAAGCTGCACTGCAGAAATCCATCTGAAGGCTGTGGGATCCATCGAGGGGGTGATGGAGGGAAAACCTGATCCAGAAGGAAGGCCCACTAGTAGAACCAAACTATCTTCTCTGTAAACATGACATAGCTCTTCAAGCCTTCCCACACACACACACACACACACACACACACCCCCAAGTAATTAGACCTTTGTTTTCCCTTTCTCTATATTAAATTGAGTAATAGGTACTTTGCCCACACTGCTATTTGATCCAGGCAGCAGTTTGCTATTTTTCACTTTGTTTTTAGCATCCTGAATACCAAAAATGGTTGCCCCTCCCCTGCAAATCATAAGGTAACTAATACTGAATCTTCTTCCCTCATTTGTGAGCTGAGTCCAGAGAAGTTTTAGTGAAAGCTGATTTTGTTGAGACTGCAAAGTGAATACTTCCATGCATTTTAAATAAAATAAAGACAAATTTCTGGTTTAATGTAAATGTAACCTTGCCTTCACCCCTCCCCCCAAGCCCTGAAGCCAACAAAAGAAGAACGCAACGAAGGGGCTGATCTTAAGATATACATCAGTCACTTGGTGCTCCAAAGCAAGGGAGCAGCTCAAATACAATTTTAGCACTTCTGCCTTTCAGAACTCAGTTGGATGTAATGTCTACATCAAGGAACTGACAGAATGAAGCTAACTGGTGTGAAAAAAACCCACTCCTTCTGAAGAAGCTTCTAAATACTAGTTGTCTAAATCTATTGATAAGCAGGGATGCATTATTAATGAAGCCTGCAGCCTGCCTAGTGCTGCTCAGATGGTTCAAGCATTTAGTAGGAAATATTTCTGTGAAGTGCTGCATGGAATAATGACAGTGTCTGTCTTAAATCGAACAAATGACTGTAGCAAGCTCTGGGGAGGCTCAGAGCAAGCAGCTGCTTTCCAAGTGCAAGGCAGTGGGGTACCACCTGCTGTAGGCAGGCAGGCAGGAACAGTCCACTAAATATTGACTTGTTAATAATTCAAGACAACAGGAACCCCTAGCTCTTCAAGCATGCCACTGCCCCTTCATCATGGGGCTTTTCATCACCCTAATGAGCTACTTGAAGAATCAGACACTGAAATGTCTTGGAGATATTCCCCAAAGACTAGGACTCAAGCTGCCATAATTCTGAATAAGAAGTTGTAGGCCATACACAAAATCCCAAGACTTTAAAAAATGGCAGTATCAGTGCTTTAGCTAAACATTGCTGTGTAGTCACCCGGTCTGCAGCCAGTACAGCTCCTGGGGCAGAATGCCTGCGCTTTATGACATTTCTCTGGCTAAAAATAATTGACATTCCAGTTAATTACACGCATGTATTGATAGTTTTATTTGCAACAAGAAAGAGCTCTGCGAAAATCTGCAAGATATTATTTGCAACTGGAATTCTCAATACTTTCTAAAAAGGATCTTGGGTTTTCTGATTAGTATGTGTTTGGGACCCTCCCCAATTCCTACCTTCATCAGGGATGTTAAATCATCGTTTGCAAATGAATACTCTTTAACTGAAATAATTGAAATTAACCCATTGACAATTAATAACCCTTCAAAAGTTAGCAAAGCTTCCATGCAGACTTTATTGACATCTTGGTTTGCTATCAACAACAGCCATTTGCCCAGCTTGAACATTGCAGCTTTATGGTGAAACGCAGGGGCTCCTGCATTAGCAGTATGGATCTTTCTGATCGTTGCTGTTGCTTCTCTTTCAAGAAGAAAAAATCTTCCCATTCATTCTCATATTTTAAGATAATCCTCTTCCACAAATATGTAATTTTTCATTTATTTTGGAATGCTAAACTGATAGTCTTTTGAGATGTTCCTTGTTTGCATGATTTTCCCAGCAGTCAAAGGATAGTTATCACCCAGATACCTGACTTCTTTGCAAACTTCACAGGGTGTTCTGCTGCACTTAATTAAGCTGACCTAGGCTTCACTCTGAACAGACTAAATAATTTAATAATAATAATTTAATAAATAATAATTTAGTAGACTTTCTACAGCAAGTGATTATCTATACTGAGGAACTTACTGTTGCAGCAAATTCATTAGTGTTGCTACGAGGAGAGTGTTTCCTCCGTGCCACAGTGAGCGTCTTGTGACTTCTCAGCACTGAACACAAAGCTTTATTTAAAAGAGCTGTGTGTATGACTTCTCTGCTGCATTGTTGAGCTGCTCCTTACAGCCTTCCAAGTTTTTGTCCATCTGTATACAATGATAGTGTCTGGATTTGTCGGGACTCGGAAAATGACTCTGGCTCCCTTGCTGAGCTATTTGAAATTGCCCCATACCCCCACAAACTATGCTTTTTTCTGTCATTTCTGTTAGAACTTCTTAGGAATCTATGCTGTTCAGTCAGTGGTGGCTGGTCCTTGCTGGACCAGCTGGAAGTGACGTGCATGAAGTCTGTAAAGAAACCCCAGGAATTTAAAACTGAAAGCTGTAGTCTTTTCCCAAGTATCATTTGTATTTTCTTGAGAAAGTTAGTAGGATATATCTTCTTTAATAGAAGTAAATATCTTCTCATTTCTTTGTAGGATGGGAATATGCGGGGTTTGTTTCAAATAAAACTAACGGCGATCTAGGAAAGCAGTCTTTAATGCATTTCTCTTTCCTTTGCCTGGGACGCTCTTTTATATTGTGGTTGTAGTAGTTTATTTCTGTAAACACTCATATAATATGCATAATACTCATATAAATACTCATCTCCAGCTCTTTCACAGTTACTGGTTGACCCGTGTTGTTTCCCTGACTGGCTCAGCATCTCTCCCTGAATTAGGACATCAATGTTAGCAGTGCTTTTCTATTGTCCTTATGCCCACGTATGCAGCTGTCACTGCATCGCTAAGGCAAATATTACCCTTTCTGCTTCCCCCAAAATACAACTGCTTCTGCGACACAGAATTGCTGTTCTTTGTATGCAAGGTAGAATCAATATGAGCTTTTACTGAAGTGTTGATGTTTTGTTTTTTCTTACACAAAACCCTGGCTTATGGTTGTCTGGTCAGACAGTATTGCTAGAGAGTATAATTTCTTCTGCAGTTTGAAAATCTCTTTATCTTGACTGCTAGAATATAGACTATTAGCATTTCTTCATAGCTCTTAATTTGTTGACTACAACAGGTTTGGGCCAGTGCTTAATGTTGTTTGGTGACAAAAAGCAAAGAGACAGACAATCCTTGCCTCTACAGGCTTTCCCTCTAATGAGTTGTTTTGCTGTATGGAAAAAACAATAAGGAGCATGGCCAGGACTGTACCTGTAGCACGATAAGCAGCATCCTGTCCTGGTAAATGAAGAGCAGGCCTTAGCAGCTGAATTAGGATTCTTATCTGAAGTTGTCCTTTCATATGCTTTCCAAAGGGCTAGGGAACAGACTTAAATCTCAGATTACACTTTCATACAAATTAGTTCTGGGATAAACTTGAAATGTCAGAGCATTGGCCTGCCAGAATGTCCTGGAGATTTCCTTCTCCATTTTACTAGTGGAGATTGCTGGTACTTCCAAAAATAGTGCATGTTCCATAGTATGATTTCAAATAAGATAGAGATAAAAAATGTCAAAACTTCTAATGAACAAATACACGTAGAAACAGAACCAGATGTCTATTTGTATTATGTAGATAGCTGTAAAATATGCAGATGCTGGCAGATGATAATGCTTATGTATTTGCTTGCCTGTTCATTTTGCATGCAGAATATCAGGGATCTGATTCATATTTTTGGAAGTGGCCACAGGTGCTTATATTTTGCAATTTTAAGATTATTTTATATTTGAGGAAACCAATGAATTAAAAACCAAGATCAGGGCTTAGACTACAACAGAATATAAACAGGTAGCAGTAGGTCACAGATCTGTGTAACACAGTGAGCTGAGTCTACCTGGTAGCTTTCCATTCAGATCGTTTTCTTGGTAGGAACAGCTCAGGCCTTATTGTTCTCACCATTCCTCAACTTGAACCAACAGACAGGAATTATAGCCCAGCAGTAGGTTGCAATATAACTGGTTTTTGTCCCACCTTCTTTTTCCCCCTCTGGCAAGAAGAGAAGTTATTTTTGTCATAATGACAAGGATGAATAATCACATAGGTTCCATGGACAAATTGCACATTTAGTCATAGTCAGCTGTGTTACACAGAAAGAGAAATAAAATAGTTTATAACAAATAAAAACGTTGAGACTGAGACAAATACTGCCTGCCCGAGATATCCTGATAGTGACAGAGAAGTGTCCCCCAAAGGAGACTCTATGAACTATAAAGGAGGAGTGATTTTACAGTCTTGGACCAGCTTTGCTGAGATGAGAGACTGTATATTGGCATAAGATGTACAGCGGAGTTGTCTCACTGCATGTTTTTAATTTATGCTAATAAATGCAGTATGGATAAATCACAGGTGAGGAGTTGTTAGCAATGAGTTTGTGGCAGACCATTCATTAGTGGCAAAACAAGGTATATGAGCAATGCAAATGGACATATGGTTTCTATAATGCAAACCTCGTGTTTGTGTACACTGCTAAGATGATCAGGTGAACCATCCGGCACCTGCAAATAGCTGCCAAGTACACCCTGCCTTTGCAGCCGTGCCAGCAAGCAAAACTGGGGAAGAAATTTTTAAGTCAGAGATTTAAAATTTGGTCCCCAATTCTATTTTCAAATATGTTTTGAAAATAACATCTATGACTACAAAGTGGCAACTACGTGTTTATCTTGCCTATAATGGTATTACTAAACACTGAACACTTTCCTGCTTTCTAAATTAAATGGTGAGATAAATAGCAACCTGGTTTTCACAAAATATTGCTACGTGTTGTCAGATCCTGAGATGTCAACAGAATACGTGACACTGTTGAGGAGCCATATGCATACAGTTTGCATGTTTCAATATGCTTCAGTAGTGGAAGCAGTAAATTACTGAATTCCTCGCCAGCACTGCCAAGTAGACAGGATTTAAGGAGGAGAACATAATAGTGTTATTCAAGAGCACCTTTGATCATGGGAAGCTTAAGCTTTTGAAATACCTTGCAACTGGCTAGCTTAGAATGAAATTTTTAAAGGCTGCAAGGATCTTAAAGCCTTCAAAGGTGTGCTTTCTGTCAAAAACCACAGTGATTGCTCTGTTATGTGAAAATAAATACTTGCCTTGGACGTCAACAGTATCATCTCTGAATGCCAGAAGTACTGTCAGTAAATTAGTTTTAAATGCCCATTGAGCTCTGTAGCCATTGGCCTAGCAGACCTTGCAGGGCCCCATCAGTGCAGCTACCAGGCAAGTATGTTGAGGTAGATGCTGCAAGGGTCTGGGAGTAAGCACAGCCGGCAGAGAGGACTCCCTCCACCACTGGATAGCTCTTTGGAAACAGAAATTGCATAGCCAGGAGAAGCAGGGCCACAATTAACACTGAAACAGGCATTTCTTAAAATGCTTCACTGTGGTTTTAACCAAGCAAAAAATAAGGCCCTCATTTTCCAGTAACTTTTATATGATCAGAAATAACATTCCAAAAAATCTCCATCAAAACATCAGAGGAATCCCAACACACTCTTCGCAGTGCTGAAAGGGAACAGAATAAAGTATGCCTTTTTATTAATTCAGACTTCTTCTGTGATTAAAATTGTAACTAGCTTTCCTCTATAAAACCAATTTTGCTTCACCTGCAGTTACTTGTGTGAGTGCTTCTTTGACAAAGGAGGAAAAAAATAAGAGGGGAATTCTGCATTGTGGTAGTGCATGAGATTGCAGCTCCTCCAGTGACACTTGCTGCTCTATTGCAGACTACATCTGTCTCTCCAGTTTAAAAGTCTCTATTCTGCCCTTCCTCACATCCCTGCTGCTTTTAGTTTTTTTCTCTTTGAAGAGAGAATAGTGCTACAGAATGCAATAGGTTAGGAATGCATATATTCAGTACCACCTCTCAAGCTGATCTCATTTTTCTTTAATCGTGCATCTAGACTCTCCACCTGCAAAACCAAAAATATCTTCAAAACTTAGGCCATTAGATATGCAAGCACTTGGGCGGGTTTTGTAAGTAGCTTTGTGGGGTTTTATCTGGAAAAGGAACTGTGAGAACCTTCACAAGACTGAGGTGCATGGACCTCTTCCTTGCTTTTTGTTTACTTCTG
Organism: Actenoides lindsayi; assembly: GCA_025331215.1. Lineage (NCBI taxonomy): Eukaryota > Metazoa > Chordata > Aves > Coraciiformes > Alcedinidae > Actenoides > Actenoides lindsayi. The sequence continues at coordinate 8,349 of WTSP01013023.1, forward strand.
TAATGCACTGTAACAAAGCAGATCCAGTACACACTCCAGCAGGGGATGGATGGATGGAGCTCTGAGAGCTGCTGGCTAGTGGGGAAGAGCCTTTTTTAGTGAGGCCACCTTGAATATAACAAAGAAGAGGAAACAGCAAATGGACAGGGGCAGGAGACTTCCATGCAAAAGGAAACTGAAGTTGTATACTTACAAAGATGATTTCAGCTGGGATGTATGCTTTAATAAAAACCCTTTTTTTCAATTTAAAAAATATTAGGATATGACTTTTTACAGTGATGAGGTAGTTTAGTGGAGCTTGTTAGACATTCTATCACCTCCCAGCTATCTTGTGTTTTGGGTTCGGAAATGCTATTTCATGTTCCAGAAAAACTACTGTTAACTGTTTCAATTATTACCAAATCACTTATTTACCAGCACTTTCCCCCTCTGTCTTTTAAACAAGACATTAGTTGCAAACTACCTTGTAGTGCAGAGGAAAACTTGCTGACTCATAAAAACACCTGAAATACTTTTTTCATGGTACAAGAGGGAAAAGATTATTATGCTGAACTCCTAGCAGGTTTGATCTATTAGACCTGAGATCACATTATGTTAATTCTCTCAAGTTTTCTTTTTTCTTTTTTTTTTGTTCAGATTTCGCTCAGGACTGTCACTTTATTCTAACTTTCAGAAGTGACTGGATGCTTCTTCCATTGAATTCTTCTTTTTAAATGGTCCATTTTTAATACTATTCTTTCTTTCATTACAATTTTAGGTATTCAGTACTACTAATAAAAGTTCTAACAGCAAAGAGAGCTGGTCAGTGAGAACACAGCATTGGTATTTAACCTGGTTCTGTGTTCTATTATAAAATATTTTTACCATTTTTTTCCCCCATCTTTCCTTTAAGGAACTAGTGCATTTTTAAGTATATCTTAAATAAGTTTGCAATTTTTGGCATCTTAAGGTGCCAATGCAGAGAAATGAACCGTAAATGAGAAACATCAAAAGTAACTTAGAGAGAAATTTTTTTCAATATTAAAGCGATGAATCACAGGCCAAATTAACAAGTAAAGGAATCCGCCTATAATGAAATCTTTTTTTCTAACATAACACTTCATTATAAAGGGAGTTTTTCTATAATAGTAGCAAGTGTAATTACATTTTTATATATAATTAGGACATTATTATCATTTCACCATATCAAAGTTCATTATAAGACATCTCCAATGCATTTTTCATAGAGCAAAAATAAAAAGAGAACAGGGGTCCTTCAATTAGACTCGTATAAGGACATCCACAGAGACTGAGGGAAGCTGATCAAACAGCTTAGCCCAAAAGGGACCAGGTAGAAACTCATTGCTTCTCTGGCACGGGGAAGTTGTGGTTTTACATATACTACGTGGTATTAATTATACTTTTCACCCTTCTCATATTTCAGTACATTGTTTAGGAGACACAAAAGCTTTTAAAGTTGTAATCCATAAGAACTTAGTATGGAAGATATGGAATCTCTGGCTTCTATGATTTTGGGTCACGAGAGCTCCTCTACTTTCTTGAGAATGTTGCTGCCATGCCTAGAAAGATTAATTTGAAAGAGGTTGAATTCTCTTTTTTTTTTTTTTTTTTTCCTAATTTGAAAAACGATTTTTCTAACTTGAAAAACAATTTGACCCTTTCCTCTTTCAAAAATCCCTATCTTTCTGAGTGGAGTGAGGATTCAGGAACTACTGAGAATTGATAGAATAATCAAATGCCATATTGTTTATTAGCTTGCATTTTCCTTGAACACTGAAAAAACTATGCATAGTTTGATTATGCCTCTTTTTTTTTTTTTTTCCTGCTTCTGAAGACTCCTCCTGAGTATGCACCCATACATGTAAATCCCTGCATGCTTTTCTAATTGCCAGAATAGGTGTGTCCTCTTCCTCTTATAAAATGCATGTAAAAGTTTTCTGGTAGAGTCATAGGATGGGCCGTGTTTAATTCTGACTCAGCATTAGGCTGTGCATTTTACACCCCATTTTTCTATTGATCTAGAAGCAGGAGGTAGGTAGGTTGAACCACAAACACTGTAGAAAATGGAGTATTTCTAGTGCCATTTAAAAAACTGCAGTAGTTTATGAAGGTGGGACTAAAGTATCATGAGATCCTGAAAATGAGGCTTTGGACACTCTGCTGGGTGTTGAATGGCACACATTTTGAACATGCTGTGGGATTTGGAAAGTGAAGTACCACATGCTATTGGACTGTACTATCTAGTGTTTGCTAATGTGGATGTGTTCCTTGGGTTCTCCGAGAATGCACTAGTGTGTGTATAATTCTCACTAGCATGTGACAACAGCTGGGTCAAACAGATCATGAAATACTGAAGTACTTTAAGTAACTACAGGTAAAATGGTCCGTTCATCAGAGAGGTGACTATCTCCACTGCTTGCCTACTCTCCAGGCTGACAGCACCCCAACTTGGTGATTAGGTTTGGGCAGTGGTAATTGTCTCCTTCAAAGCTGTTCAGAACAGCATAAGAGGTGCTTCGTACAGGAGGAGTGCATCTCAAAAAAGAAGCTGCTTCCTTATACTCTCTTCCAGGTTGCTTCTATGCTAGGAAAAACTCAAATCTATATTGAAAGTATTCTAAGTAAGGGTGCCATTTTTATAAAAGAACTAAAAAAATACGCAGCCAAAAATCACCCCTTTGTTTTAACACTGTATTCCTGGCTGATAAAAGCAGATACTTGTTAGAATAGACTGTGGCTACATAAATGACCTCTGTTGCTAAAGCATCACCTGCTTTAGTCAAAGCTTACACCTCACGGCTCCTTGACACATCTGTGCTGGCAGAAGGCTGTAATGCAGACCAGTTCAGGGAGGCAAGAGGGAAAATGTGTGGAGGCCCCACCTGTCCAGGAACCCAAAATGTCTTGCTGTGACTCTGTTCTAGTGATGATCCATACTCAGTATATTTCTAATAACAACAATATGTTAAGTTGATTTCTGCATGTGAGCTGAAGAGAATGCCAAGCTATGTAAGAATTGTGGTGACTTCAAGTCTTACTAGCTTTACAGTATTCTGTGATTGCCAGAAGGTAGCTGATAGATGGGCCGCTCAAATGGGAGACTGCAGAGACCTAACTCTAGTGATCAGCATTTCATTTTGCTCATCTCAAATGATACCTCTGGTTGTGAAGAAAGACATTTCAGTCCTGCATTTTGTAGATCATTTCCTATTCTGTTCTGATCTGCAGGCTTTGTAACAATTCAACATGCTCTGTATCATGAGGTCTTGCCACATTTTACCTAGAAATATTAAAAGAACATAGTACTTTCTGCTGTTTACTGCTACATAGAACACCACTGTCAATTATTTCATTTGTTGAAATAAGAGTGACTTTCACAACTGCTATTTTTTTGACCACCTGTGTGTGCAAAATAGCTCATTCCCTTTTTTCAGAGCAGTAGTATAACATAGGTGTAATGTGCCTAAATTAAATGGGATGGATATTCTTGTGTTTCACTTCTCCACTTTCTCGTTTATTTTTCCCTTCTAGCAGCTTCCCCTAATAATTTGCATGTAGCTTGGGATTATCTCCTGTTTGCTTGTTTTCCTCTTCACACTTCCTCTGGAATTCACACCTTTCTATACAACCATCTATAGGCATCTATAGTATCCTTTGGCTTTGCCACAGATCACCAGAATTTTTGTCCTGGTCAGGACAAAAGTCAAAGTACAGTTCAGTTGTTAAAAATGGGTGGTATTTGTTAGGGATCTGCCAGATCTTCTATACAACACAAGAATTGCTAGAAGATTTAAAACAGAAAACTACAACTAGAACTTAAAGTTCTAATCTCAATTACATTGCAAATACACACAGGCAAATACCATTTTAATGGTTTCTGTATTGCTGAAGCGAAAGAGAGAGAACAGCAGCATTCAGGGGTTTGTTATATTTTATACTTTCAAAGAGACGGACTTCTCTGCTCAAGTGAAATCCTTACGAAATCACTGGGCACTACTGGAACAGCTGGGATTCTCCCCAACTGAGGGACTACTTTTAACTGCTCAAAAAAAGTAAAGATGTCACTTCATCTTAGCAATACAAACCAGGTGAATCACCATTTTTAACATAACATTGCATATAGAGAGTCAGAAGTTACAGAGATTTCCTATTTTATTAATTACAAGGATCTTAATTATTTTTCTGTACTCAGAGCCAGGAAACAAATGGTGACATGAAATACTCCCAGGCTTCCTAAACTCCTGCTGTGCCTTCTCTCCATAGAACTCTTCACCTTGCAGGGCTGCTTCACTCTGAAAAGATAAAATATTAATTTTTAGAGAGAAAAAAAAGGACATAAAAATGATGTGGTATAGAACAAAAATATGCAAACCCAACCACAGAGGAAGATGAGATTCCCCTTAATGTTACATTTCATTATTTCTGAGAGTGTAATGCAACAGCTGTTGTTTGGGTTATATCTGTGAACTTTTTGAAATAGGATGAGAAGTGTCTCTGCCTTCAGTCTGGGCAGCAGAAGCCAGACAGTAACATTCCTGTAATGGTAATCCTGGTCACAGGGCTCATTGGCTATGGGGTTCATCAAAGCACTGGCCATGGCTGCAGGACTTCAGTTTATAGTGATCCATGCCAAGTAAGCTCAGAGAATGAGCCTATAGCCACAACACACGGTGTATCCTCAGGAGCTGCTGTTTTCTGTGAAGAAATACAGCCCTGTTCAAGGCAGGGGAGGATGGATATGGGAAAGGAGAAGCACAGTGCATCCATCATTGTTTTGTTCAGGAGTTAAACCTAATTTCTGACACCAGTTTCACTCAATTCACTTTACACTTTCACTAGTCTTGATCTTTAGATAGTCTCAAGATAGTGGAAAGAGACTTATTTTTTGTAGGGGAGGGGGTACCTTTATAAACCATTAAGGACAGATATAAAAGGTTCTCTCTAGAACTTCCCTCACTTTTGGCATTCTGCTTTCCTAGGAGCAGGTTTCAGCATGAAACAATTGTTTTGGTGGTGACAGTAATGTGCTTCTAGTGACTATTGTTCTTGGAGACCCCTCTTCTTTATGTTATTGTCCAGCCAGTCTGCCAGTGCTCAGCCAATGAGGCATTTCTCTGAAAATTCCCAAGCATGCTTCAAATGCACTAGTAATCATAATATCATATGAATCCTCACCCTGGTTTTGACCAGCTGAATCACGGCTCAATTCCAGGGTATGCATTGCCTCAGTTATCATAATAGGACAAACAATCCTTAAAATAAACACAGAAGAAGAAATAAAATTAGTCAAAGCAAAACATGCACCTTGGAACAAAGCTATTAAAAGATTACTGAGAGGTACTTCAAGGACTATGATGTCTGTTAGAAATGTAGTACTAGAAATGATTCAACTGGTGCTTATACCGAAGGCATTTAATGCAAGAGGAAAAACTCACTGAAAAGACACAGCCCTTGAGCTGGGTAAGCAGCATGACAGCTGGTGAAAGAACTGACAAAATACATTTGCATAGAGCACTTCATTTATCCAAGATGATACTGAGATGAGCTCAATAACAGATGCCTGCAACTGAGGAAGTAATATCTGAGCTGGCTGGCAAAAGCACAGCCTGTCTCACAACCAGGCAGGTTTTTTTTAAGCAAGCAATTACTTACCCTAATCTTCACACTACAGAGTAGCAATGGATGGCTGAGAGAAAATACAGATTAAATGTGCTGTAAAAGAAGATTAATGCTGTCAGCCAAATATGCTAAGAGGACTCCTTGAGCTAAATATCTGGGTGATCAGCATGCTCAGGTATAGTAATCTGAAGTTAACAGAAACTCAAGGTACATCATGTCTGCAATATGCTTTTGCTTCTAGAAAGCTAGAAAAGCATAACTAAAATGAGGGAAAAACAGATGATGTGACTGTCAACAGTGTTATATGGGGGTCCCTTACTGTCTGAATATACCTTGAACCTGGAAAGGCTAAAGCAATGCGACAGCTGCCCATACCTAGAGTATGTCATCTTCCCAGTGAGGAAAGGGAGACCCAGAGACTACTAATATCTGTAAGTTTTCTAAAGTAAAGTGCTTTCAAGCATTTAAGGTGTCAGTTAAACAAAGATGCAGTGCAGGCATAACTGCTTCAGCTTGATGTATCCACTATCTAACTCTAGGAGCAAGTGAGCAGCTGTTTAATGCTAGATTCAGGAATTATGGACAAATAAATAATATGATGCAAATGAGAGAGTGTCTGGACCATTGCTTCTCCAGGAAGGACACCAGGTAGCTTTCATATCAAACCTGCTGTTATCAATGGAATGCAGATATGAAAGTCATGATTTGACTTTTCAAATACAAAATCTGTCCACTTCGATTTTGTGATTTGAGGATTGTGAATCAATTTGAAAAAGAGTATGATTAGATAGAACTTTTCTTAAAACGGGTAGGAGTGGCTTCAAAATGCTTTCAATGCATGTAGCTATAATATTTGATTTATTCACATGCCACTAATACACCCTAATTTAGATTAACCCAACAATGAAAATATTATAGTATACACCCAACCTTGAGAACAGCACAATTTTAATACTGTAATAGAGTATGTCTGAAATTTTCAATTTGCAAGAAATAGAAGTGTAAAGCCTCCAAAAATCTATCAACCAGACTACTTATGAGGCATTTTTAAGGGAGGCTAAAAACTTCCAAAGATGTAAACAACAAGAAACAACGAAATGTTTGTCATTCTGTCAGTCTGGCCAGATAGCAGGAGCAAAGAACCCCATGTACATGACGAGTTCAAAGCATAACAACATCTATAGCAGTAACAGCTTGTAATACCTGGGTCACTGAAAACCTGAGCTCTGAAGAATGAGAGCAGCTCTCAGTTAGAAGTGTGAGTGCTCAGAGGAGGCAGAGTTACCACATGCTGACCAAACATCACCCAGATTAGCAGCAACCTGGGAAGGGTGCTCTCCTAATTTAGCAAAGCAGAAGATGCCAAATCTGTATTTCTGGTGTCCAATGTATAAGAAAAATATGAGAGAAAAAACCAAGCAAACAAACAAAAAATGAATCCCAAAGAAAGAGGCATAAATTGCATGAGGTGGTGTGTCAAAAAAGGAGGTCTGTACAGATTATTCCATAGTCTTCCCCTCAGAAAGAAATATTTGGTTCTCAGCTGTAAAACGGCTTGTGTACTTTTTATTGTAACTATGGATTTCTAATTATCATCAACCCTGTAGCTGAGCTGACACTTCCTAATTACTTTTTTCCCAGTTATCTGAGCAAGTGTGGCAGTGCTGTTTAGATGAGGTTTGTTCTGTTTCACCAGGATATTTTAGAACAATGTGATTATGCGTGGTTGCACCTAGCTACTACTATCATGACAAGTACAGAAGTTAAATTATGAAGCAAACGTAAGCTTTGAAGAAATTTTTATTTAATCTGTATTCCCCTGTTTCATCTGCTCATCCATCCAGCACAATCTGCATCATTATTAACCACACCATATTTCTAAAAAAAGAGTATAAAAAGTAAGACATCTGTGTTATAGCATTAATATATTCAAAGGTTTTTACTTTCATCTTCCAGGCATTAACACTATGTAAGTGCAATGTAGGCGCAACTTAGAGCATCCATGAGATACCACAAGAAAAACGTACTAAGTGGCAAAAAAGGAGGGGGGAAAAAAAAAGATACAAGTAGACTGAGTATTATGTAAAAGGAGGACTTTTATTCATAAATAGAGCACTTTCGCCTATTGCTCCTATGTACCTTTATTTCTAATTGCTACCACAATTTTTAAGGCACTGAGGCAAGCCTCCAGCAGTGTGCTGAAGGTGTGTTTGTGCTGTTATGCCCTCTGGCTTTGCTGCCAGCCTATTCCCTTAGATCAGAGCCAGAAGGCAGACTGTTTTCGAATACCGATCACCTCACCCGGACCTAATCCTTTGAGTTCTCTTTGGCATCTATTCCTTCTGCCAGTTTCCTCTTCTGTTCCTCTCTTTTCTTCTGAAGTTGACAACAAAGACATCCTCAGGGCCCTCCTTGATGTAAGACCACTCTTGATGTTGTTACAGTGTGGGTTTTTTTTGTACCCTAAAGTTGTGCTACTTTTATATTCAGCTAGCACAATATTTGCACACCAGAAGATAAAGAAAATGAGAATATGTTACACAGAATGATAGTTTCTTTTTTATTTGTACACCTTGGTCCTTTCAGTGGAAACCTTTTTTCTTTTTCTGTCATTCATCTACATATCTGATCAAGAACCTAAAGGTATCTTTTTACAGGCTGTGCTGCTTATATACCTTAAATTGGCCTGACCTGCCACTTTTAATTTTAAAAAGATGGCTGTATGGGATGTGGATGAATATGGAATTTCTATGAAGCACAAAACTTTTGAACGGTTCCTGTCCTCTGTGATAGTGAGTTTTAAAAGGGAAATCTCCAAAGAGCTAATTAGTAGACAAGTAGAGCTCAGGCTGAACAAAGCTGAAAAGATAGCAGATAACTAAAAGGACCTGGCCATAGCTGACAAAAATCAAAGCACTGACAGAGAGCTGGCAGTAACCTTGGGCTGCTAACTGACAGGGACAATAAAAAAAGCCTCAGAGTGTGGCAGAGAGTGACAGCCACAACCACAGGGTCTCTAAAGAGCCTGAAATCTCCACCAAAACGAAGATATAATCTTCTGCCTAGCAGCACCATACACTTTCCCTTCCCATTCCAAATTGGGGAAATTGGAGCTTGTCTAAATAATTCTGCTGCATGAATGTGAACTGAGAATGGAAATGTCCAAGACTGGAGTGAAAAGTTTAGTGGCATATCTATGTTCTGAGGGAACACGTCTGCAAAAATGCAAGTTTGACTGGGGGACAGAGGTTCCCTTTGCCTACCCTGACACTTTTGCTGGAGCAGCTACATAGCTGCTTGACTCTCACTCTCTGTAAACCTTCATGAGATAAACATATAGCACAAACTATGAAAGACATTTAGTTACTATATGCTCCCTGAAATGTGAGAAATGGAAAACAAAATTAGCTTCTCTGCAGTTGACATGGCAGGGAAGATGCTTCCAGATGCATCACATTCCTAGAAGTAAATGTGCTCAATCTGATTTAGACGTCACTTAAAATTTGCTTAACAAATGGTGGCAGTTCTTTATATTTGTATGTCCTCACTGATTGTAAACATTTGCACGCTGTCATCAACGACCTTTGAAGTTCTGTTCAGCAAGTAATCATTCACAAATGAAGATACTAAGGAAATGTACACATGTAGCAGGTAATGTTGGACCAGCAACTGCACCAATGAGTTACACAAAAACAGCCTTGGAGATTGTTTCATGAGACAGTAGAGATGAAAACTGCAGGGAAACTAAGGCTGCAGAACGTAGAGAGCTATGAATTAGTATCATCATTGCTGAAATCACCATGACAAGAGTTTGGGTGTTGCCTTTGGGCATATTCATGTGAAGACAAAGATTCTAAAACCTGATTTTCATATCTGAGTGTTCTACCTGCAACCACTTTGTCTTCTTTCATGCAGTGAAACAGGGACCAATCTTTTTCAGAGGCAGACAGGTTTTTTTATCCTACAAGCTATAACAAGCTTCCTATATACCAGCAAACCCCAGGAGTCCTAGAAAACTTTAATACAATTAATTAGGAAATCTCTTTTGGTTTGTGAAAGGGATGGAGATGGTTTAGAAGAGGTAAAGGAGATGGAGGTGGAGAAGGTTAAAGAAGAGCTGAAATTTTCTTCATACTCCCCATAAAATCTTGACAGTACTTAGTAATCCTTGGTTTACCCAGTCCTAAACCAGTCACTATGCCAGGCTGTCTCGGATATATGTGTTTAACTTGATCTTTCAGCTAAGTGGTCAGTTCTGAAATGTCATGCACCTATCTGAAGCATTAAATAGGGCTTAGATGTAATATCTGCCCAAGACATGCAAGAAAATATCATATACCTCAGTATTATTTGTTTGCTTAAAAGCTTGAAAACATCCTGGTTTTAATTAATGTTTAATAGTATCCAAGCCAGACCAAATCCAAAATAGAAATTGACGTGCAGCTTCTAAATCTCATAGAAGAGATAACTTTTTGATTCATTTACATCTGCAACCTCAAGACTAGAATTTATTTAGAAGTTGTAATTCTAAACAATCCTGTGTAATGTGCTCTAGGCAAACCTGCTTTTTATTTGGGGTTGGACTAGATGATCTCTAGAGGTCTCTTCCAACTCCAGTGATTCTGTAAACCAGAACACAAAAAGGCTGCTTAAGAGAGCTCTGTGTGGTGGGACAATTACACTCAACAGGGCATCCTGCAGACAGCCCATAGTTTATGCTTGCAGTCAGAGCCATGCTCTATATGAGAATCTGGATTAAAAAGCTGGCATGGCACCTTTGAAAGTTAATATTTTTTTTAAATTTCATGCATCCTATTCACCTTTGACTATGCTTCATTTCTCCTTCTTCTAAACCATGTCCTTTGTTCACAGTCTTTGGCCTGTCCTGTCCCCGTAAGATTTCTTTTTCTCCTCTTTCATGCTACATTTCTTACAGTCTCTTTTTAAGCCTTTGAGTTCTTCATGGCTCCCACTTTCTTCTCTGCAGGTTTCCTCATTCCTTGCCTATATACATTTCCCCTGTACCCCCTGCACAGGATACACTTCCTTCTCCCTCCCCTCAGAAAGTACTTTACTCTTCCAAGTTCTTTATTCATTCTAGGATATAACTCTGTAAACACATATGAACAGGAATGACACAAAAGGTCCAGCAAGAATATGGCTATTTCAGGCCTTTTTTTGGTTATTCATCTTCAATGAAATTTGCTTTGATCATTTTTCTTCTTCATTCTTTCTCAAACTGCAGTGTTCTTCTATTACTGCTTTGCATTAGCAACTGTCCCCACTTAAACAAAGGTTCACAGCTTCATCCTCTGTTTTTACACTGATATAGTTGAACAGAAAGGGTTTTAAAATCTGCTTTTATTAACCTTAGTAGTTTAATTCATCATTAGCTAAAGGGCTGGTACAGATGAACATACTAATGTGTCCACTGTAAATTGGTTTTGGAAGGTAACATTGTACTGCCTTAGACTCACTGCATTCAGAATGAATACCGTTTATAAGGGTGATATTAATTTCTGGTAGGAACTGAAACAAAATTAGACCACTTTAACTGAGATTGACATTAATATATCACTGAGCAGTTAGTTATATCACATGAATTAGATATTCCAAATTCAAGAATCATTTGTTACACTTTTAGTACAAATTTTCCTGACATAACTGAGATAGAGATAAATAGCCAGTCACAAAGATGTCATTTGGTCTCTTGGGGCTATATTGATGATTCCTCCTCAGAAACTCTAGCAGCAGTTTACCCTTCAATAAAACATAGAACTGGGCATCTATGGGTTTTGTAGGGAAAATGGGTAATGAGGAAAAGAGCAGTTTCACTTTGTTACTACTTCCAGTGGAAGAACACCTGCAAGTAATAAGGCTTTATTTTGAGTATTACTCAGATATATCTCTACTTTACTTTGCCCACATCTACCTTACACAGCCGTTCTGGATGTCAGTGTTCTCATAGTTCCAGTAATTACCTTCAAATTGTTGATACTTTAAAGAGAAAAGTTTACTATTTGCATTATCATATTTTATTTTTCTCGATTGCTTCTCTATTGTTATATTGTGTTGAATTGTTCAAAATCTTTTCTCTCTGAGGTTTGGGGGAATTTAGTAGCAAATTTAGAAATGCTCCCTTCTTTTTCTGGTTCAAAATAATAATTCAGAAATGCCAAAATTTTCTCTTGGACAAACTTTCTGTCTTCCAGTTGACCTGAATGCTCACATTAATCTGTGCTCAGGCTGTGTATTCCTTCTCAAGTACAGTTCTGTGACTCTGGATCTTGTGGACAGCAGTTGTGTTCAGTGAGTGCTTCTCACACGAACAGCCAGTGGACAGGATTTGTTTGTCTGTAGCAGTAGGGCAATCAGCAGTTGCCCTTGCAGCTGTACAGCCTTCCTTTCTTTAAACAAAGGTATCTGCTACTCAAAAGATGCTTGATGGAGGTAGTACCCATTTGGAAATGTCCAAATGGAGATGTATAATACAGACAAGCTCTTTTTATTTATTATACCCTTGACAGATGTGATATGAGCCTTACTATTTAGCTTTTACCCAGTTCTGCGGAGTGGAATTGTGTCCTCTCTGAGCCTCTCTCTGCATACAGGACCCGTTGGCATTGATGAATAACTAGATGTGTCTGTGAGCCTGCGAGGACTTGAGCCTCATGGGCCTCATCTTACTCTTCTGAAACTACTTCTACATTCCAGTGATGTAAATGAAGGCACCCCTCATACAGCAGTGAGAAGCAAGAGCAGCTCTGTGCTTGAAGTGCCTTTTCTTTTAATATGCACATTCCTTGAAGGCTGCCTGAAATGACCAACAGCAGAATGTAAAAATGAAAACTGAAGCTGCTTCTGCCAATGCAATCCCAAATCATCTGTTACAGCAGGACTGAATATTTACTGAAGAAACACAGGCACAAAATTAAATTAATATGAACACTGCCAACACAGCCTTGCAGAGAAAACGCAGAAAAATCTAAAAATCTCTTTTCTCCTACTCATATTACACTGCACATCCTTCTGTAGTTTTCTTTCTAAGTATAATAAAGCTACCAGATGCTGCGTGCACACTTTGGTCCAGTATACAGAGATTTTTTGGAGCCAGGGGTATCTTTAAGCAACAGCTACAAAGGATTATTTTGTGTATATCTGGCTTGTGAGAACTGTCTGGAAAATGAATGGAAAAATTTCTCTTATTATTATCATTTTGAAGTAGTTTGTGTTGCATTAGTTGAATGGGATCCTTTTCAATCTTTTCATCAGAAGAATTTGCTTTCTTCAGGAAAAAAAATGTAAAAAATTAAATCTTTTATTTAAATGAAAATCAGTAAAATCCATGTTGAAGCTGTTGCTGCTAAGTGCATTGTAGAGAGACAACAAACCCTCTAATGGTTGCTGGAGTTTTTGCTTTTTATTATGAGGTAAATGGCTTCTGGTAAAACGTATCTGATGGAAAAGATGTAGTTTGCTGGAAGTGTGTGCAAACTAGGATTTTAGCCATTTTAGATGGACAAATAATCATATCAAGAGCCAAGAGTGTTTTCTTCATACATTTATTTGGCAAAGAAAAGCACAAATTTTCCTTTCGGAGATTCATCTCCACCCCGTAAAAGCATTCAAGCCAAGCTAAATCTGATGACTCTTGATGTAGTACAGGATGTGCTTGTTTGTTTGCTGTGGTGGGATTGCTCACAGGAATGCTTCCAGATTGTTTCCAAATACATGAGTTTTATGGTTTGAGTTACTGATTAAAGGTCACTCCTCTATTTGTATTCTACTTTGACGCTTCAGATGAGATGAAATTCTTGAATTATAAAGCTATTTAGGCAGCTATGAATTGTGCTGAGCAGTGAGAGCTCAAAGTTCAGCTCCCTGCTGACTAAAAAAGCCCCAGATTTCCCCCCCAGAAGCTTCAAGGGCTGATCTTTTTGAAGAGACTTTGTTGAGCCCATAAACTGCATTTTCGGAGGAGTCTTTTAACTGACAGTGGTTCTATGAGTCTACTGTATTTTAATACCGTACATGCTTTTAGTCTCATAAGCATATTTTATAAATCAAAAAGGAGATGCACTATTTTATATAATGCAGAGAGAATATTAACACTATTTAACAAAGAACAAAGAACAAAATATACAGCATATGGCAGTAAGTATGAAATAAAAATGGGATTTTGCAGTAACCTCTTCACATTTAAAGTGTTACTATTCACACTTGCATTGAAGTGTAAACTACAGTTAATTATCAACATTCACCATCCTTCCCTGTTCCCTCACTGTAGTAAAATGGATCTGGCCTAGTGAAACCCACATACTTGTGCCTGATGATTTTTAACGACACTGCTGATCTCAGGTCACAACAGCCTCATGGGCAGTGCACTGCAGGACTATTAGAGCTCTCACCGTGCTGGCCTTGTATCTTTGCCTTCCTCAAGGATTCAGCAGCTGTGAGGGTGACAAATAGCCTAGGCAAAATGATCTTCAAATCATATAACTTAAGTCCATTTCGTGTGTTTTCATTAAAAAGTTTCACTCCATTTGTTAAGTATTGTCCCAACACAAGTTTCTAGCATACATTTTGTTGGAAGAAAAAAAGAATAAAAGTAAGGCAGTCAGAGGCCCTTCTCACTTCAAATAGCCATCAGAAAGATGTTTGTCAGAATTTCAGTGAACACATCAGTTGTTACCATAACTCTTCAATAGCATGGCTACAAATTAGCTCAATGGACATTTCAGTTGCCTTCTCTCACTTTCCCCACATTACCCCCCATGTACATAGAAAATGCCGATGAATTCTCATACAATAATTCATGGAAGTGCTTGCTTTACTCCAGGGTAAGGGAGGTAAAAATGTGCTCTGAAAAGTCTAATTCTACACTTGTTTGGTATTATGGCTTTTGGATGCAGAAGCCGTAAGTGTTAACTTCAGTCTGTTGCTGTGTAACATTAAGTGTTGATTCGGTACAGAAATTTTCAGTGTGCTTAGTCGCCTGGCAATGAACACCACTAAAATCTTTTAAATACCTCATAAGTCAGATAGAAAAAGCAAACCAAAGCTGTACGGTATTACATGTGGCTTTTAAAAATTACTTATTGCCTTTCTTTCCCACTGTAAAGTGTATGCTAGGAAAACTACAATCAAATGACTGTAGTTACCTGTTGCTAACTGCTCCATTTTAGTGGGGAAGAAAAGAAACTTGCTGCAGCTTTTTAACCATGTCCCAGCTCTACAAGGGAAGAAAAGAAACATTTAGATTGATCAGAAAGCAATAGGGAATACAAGAGTTGCAGTTTACTTTTTCCTATTTTTTTTATTAGCATTTATGAGGATGATGTTTATATATTCTGCTACTTCGTGATCTTCAAAGTTAAGCTTTCAGCAAGTACAGCCTTACAAATATAAAACAATGACACATATTGGGGTGCTTTTTTTTTCCATTTCCAAAGTGGCTGTTCTGTTTCAGTCAGGCTATTCAGTTGCTGACTGTCAGCCTTTTCAGAGGATAGAAAGATGAACATCATGAAAGAATCTGCTGTTGTCAGTGGCTTTTCTCAACTACCCTCAAAACCAGGCCTCACAATAAGAACAGTCAGAAAAACACAGAAGAGCCAAGCTCAGACACCAAAAATGCTTTCAGTGAGATTTTTTGGCACCTTTCTAAGAACCAGACTGAAGGTCTATTCCAAGCAACTCTAACAACCAGAATATCTCATACGATACAAAAATTACACAGCATAAATTGTAGACCACAAAAAGATGATAGGTTGTTTCTCATCATAGGTGTGTTACTGTGCTCACCTACCTGTCAATAGTAACACAAGAGAACTCGACCCAAAAGTCTTGACAATATATTGACTTAAATGTTCTGTCCTCCACTAATAGTAGCGATATCCCATTAATCTACCAGAGACCTTTAACAAATAAACTGGTGTTCTGTTTCCAGTAGGTTTGTTTATATTTACTATAGGCAATGCATCAGCAGGTTAATGGTCAACATGAAAAGCTGGATTATAATTTGAAGATTTCGGACAAAACCACAGTACTTACAGTCTCTAAATTTGCTTGGGGTGACAACCATGCCAGTGAACTACTAAGATAAATTTACAAGCATGGGGATATTATCATAGGCTGTAATGAATATGGCAACACAGTCATTCCCTAAAATAATGACTTTGCATTCAGGTTATATTTTATTTATAGGCTTACCATTTGTTTTGAAAAATGACTAATTGTTTCTTATTAATTGCAATCTCCAGAATCCAATGAAGGGTACTAGCAGCACTTGACAAGAGAAACCTCTTTTTACCCACAAATAATGCAACAAAAGCTGCTTCACAGCCATCAAATAGTACTTCTCCAGCTCTGTCCTTCCAATAATTCTACAAGTGCTTAGTGATAGTTGCAAACAGGCTGTGCATAGCAGGGACTCCCCAGCACCTGCCAGTCTTAAAGCTGTTGACTTGAAAATCACCCATCCATCAGCACCCACATATTGCAGAAATTGCCTCTCCCCCCCCTTCCCCCCCCCCCCCAAATCAACCCCAATACAGACACCCCAAACATATGAGATTTAAGAGAGACTTTTAAAGCCATGTAAAACAAGAAGTGTAATATAAAAGACAAATTGTTCTTTTCCTCCTCATATAATGACGGAGGCATTATTAATTCAATTGCCAAATTTGTATCTCTTCAGTTAGCAATTTTGTTTGACATGTGGTTAAAACCTTCCACCAAGATCAGGGAATTCAAGCTCTATGTGTCCTAGTTGTATCGTAAACTTTCAGTCTGAGATGGAGTAAACTACTTCCTTCTCTATTGATAATTGAGGCTAACTGCATTTCACAACTAACGGGTGTTGATAAAAATGTGCTGATGAGCTTGACACAGACTAAAAGCATGTGCTTTAAAAAAACATCTTCCTTCTTCACTAGTGTTGATCTTTCTGAGAAATGTGTAAATTAACAGGTGGTTTCTTGGCAGTATGGAAGAATGTCTCTCTTTTTTGCTTTTTTGAGAGAGTTTTAGAAAAACGTAAACTGGAGGGCAGAGGAGATTCTAAGCTGTGAATAAGACTTATGAAAACCATAGTTATTAAATAGTGAATGATAAATATAATTGTTTAAAGGAAAACTGAGGCCAGTTGCTTTCCTAAAATTAATCTGTGCTTTTTAATATCAACCAGACAGTGGTCTGAGCAGTTTAAGCAAACTTATTTGAATTCAGATTAGGTTAGCTATAAGGGAAGGTTTCAATTACCAGAAGATTGTTGCAATTAAACCTGCAATGGGTAAGCAATTTTTAAAGATAGTAAATGGTACCCTTTCCCTAATAATGCTCCAAGCAACCCCTACTAGAGGAATAAAAGTGATGTATGCTCCTTGTAATTCTTTTCGGAGACATCATTTACTCTTAATCGATAGTGAAAATAAACGCTACCTCCTACAGCCAGGTATACCGAGTATCAGGCAACTGTATCTCAGAAGACTGCAGACAGAAACACAGATGGAAACTTTTGAAGAGGTAACAACTGCATTTTAAAAAATAAAATAAGTTTTGATAAAAATAAAAGTGCACAAGTAATTAAGTATTACCCTGATCTAAATAATACTTTTGATGCAACTGAAGATAATTTGAGACACAGCTAAAGTGACACTTGGGCTGCACTATTAGCAATATATGAACAAAAGGAGGGAAAATACAATAAGCTGTTGGAAGAACATCAGTTCAGTAAAATGGACATGAATCTAATGGAGATGTCAGAGTTTCAGAGTTATTTTCAGAAAGGAAGGCCGTTAAAACTGTTTTCACCAATAAAATCAGATGATGTATCCTCTCGTAAACCAGACAGATTACTCGCACATGTACCAAGAATGCACTAAGATAAGGAACCAACAGGAACAGAGTAAGGGAAGTTGGATGTTTCTTGTCTTGGATACTGCAAAGATGTTTGTGTGTTATTTATAAACACTTATGTTCAACATAGTTACTTTCAGTGGCCAAACCTAGATTTCTCAAGCACAACAGTACTGGGTGTACTATTATAGGAGAAGGAATTAAAACAATAAAAATGAGTAGATTAAATTAATAGTTACATTCACGTGGACTTAGGTGTTCTGCCTAGCCTGGTGGCCTTGTTCATCCAATGAAAGGTGTTGCCTAGACTTAGTAAATACCTTGGGATTCAGGCAAAATTGATTCAATTAAAAATAATAACAACATCTCTTTCTCTAAAGTGTTCTTATATATTTACAAATAAAATGAAAGTTATTATCCAAGCTCTATAGATGAGGAAACTAAGACACCCAATGTTGTGTGATTAGAATAAGCTTGTCCTGGAAGCTTAGTGACAGAGTTCACTGGGGTCAGGAATGGAACCAAACTTGATGCTGTTGCCCCGGGTCATGTTGATTCCCCTTAGGCAAGGACTGCGTATATGAGATGATAAATGTCCCATTTTTTCTTTTTTATCTATGGGATTAACTTGGTTATAACTCTTTACTACAAAAGTGGTTCCTTTTTTTCTGCTCCCCTTTTCTTTCTTTTAGCAGATGCAAAGGCTTTATCTTCTCACCTTCCTTCTCAGCTCTAGTTCCATCTTTAACCTCCCATCTGTGCTTTTATACACTTACCCCTACCTGCACCAGATTCACAGTTCTGAGGCTCCACAGGACCTTCTCTCTTTCCCTATCCAAAATACTGAAATATGTAGCACAGTAGTACAAAAGAGACATTGTTGGGAAAGAGGATGGGAGGCACAGAGCTTAATCCAGCCTCCAGCACTGTCTCTCCATTCTCCCATGCCACAACATCAACCCATGTATGGCTGGAGAGGTGGTCACAATGCTACAAAGGATGCCACGGCTGCTGGTTCTCCATTCCTCACTCTTAAATATTCATATATGACAGAATTAAGGAAGATTTATACAGAACAGGTTACACTCTGTTGTTCTCATACACTGTAGTAAGACAAGAATATGTAAGTACTAATCATAAAGTGTATCCATAAGTGTTGTTTTGCTAAAAATATGCATGTTCCATGTACTTTTCCAGTCCCTTCTCTATAATTATTTCATTCATGTCCAGTGATGCACATGCCTCTGATCTGATTAAATACATTTTGGAATTGTAAAGCAGAAAAAGATACACTCGTGTGGGATTAAAGGCACCACTGAAGTCAGCAGCTGTTGCTTGCACAGTGCTGAGCCTGGATGCTGAACAGAACAGCCAATCTGAAAACAACATGGGCAGCCTAATTTAGAGCCCTTAGACACTCATAGGGTTTGAATGTACTGAGCTGCTGTTTTATTAGCAATGCGTTCTACTGGAAGACTTAGACATACACCTTTCCAGAAAATGCTCCTACAAATTTAGCTAATATACTGTATGCATTTTGTATTAACTTTCTTTGCTAACTTCACTGACCTTCACAATAATAGACAGTACCTCATACTGAATCAAAAACATTTCATATCTCTTTTCTAATTTACTGCTGCTGTTACCCCAAATCATTAACTTCTACTCACCTATTCCTATCAGTTAAACAATAAAAATCAGGATATAAGAGCTATAAAATAATAGTGCAATTAGATATATTATTTAAGCAATGCAGCTTGGGGCTGAAGCTAGAGTTTTAGTCAATCTGGGGACTGAGGCCTTAGTCTGCAGCATTACAGAAAAAGCAAGTTTAGACCCAGCATAAAAACTTGGCATATTGTGGTTCACATGACTTCCCAGGGAAAGACATAACAATCCGTTCTCATTTATGAAGCAGTTTTTTACAGAATTAATTTAAATGCAAAGAGTTGATAGGAACTGGAATATTGTTTTTTCTCTTCTCTGTTTGTAAATTTGCGTTGTAAATGCAGAAAGGGAGATTATATTCAGAACTTTAAAAGAAACAGTTTTCCCAGTCTCTTGTTGAAATTTGTCAATTAAGTATCATCCGTTAAGATGCTTAATTCTGATCAGGAGGAGAGCAAACAACTCTCCCTCATCCTTTTTTTCATTCCAGAGGGAAGATGTCTTCCCTTCCTGGTTGTCTCTTCAGAAGGGTTTATATCTAGTGATCATAGTTGATCTAGTCTAGTGATGATAGTTGATAGTTCCCTTGCACACCTTAATCTAGTCTTTTTATTTATATTAATGACCCCATCCCCAGAGCTGAGTATCTCAGAAGTGTCGTTAAGTTTGTAAGGTAAAGCAGCCTCATTGCACTCCAAACTAAGAAAACCCAAGCATATGTTACTTGGCCTACAAGCTCTGGTGCAATTTGCAGCACTTCATCCCTCTGTTCAGTTGTGCCCCTTACTGGGGCAGTAGGTCAGGTTCTGTGACTGTTTCTCAGATGCCTCATTTCGCAGACTAGCAGATTAATTTAAAAGGCTGATGTGAAAATATTTATGCTAAGATATTGACCTGTGAACTGATGCCCACCAAAATGTTCTGTTCTGCTACCTATTTGCTGAAGTATGAAACCAAGAGCAGAAGGCTAAAAGGACAAGAAGGGGCTGCCCATCGCAGTCTAATTTGCTATAGATTATCTATTAGAGCCCCTCCAAGAATATGGGTGGTAACTGCATGACCTAAAGGTTTTCAGGGAGGGGCTGACTGTGACAGTCATGTCTCCACTGGCAAAGAAAATTAGTTCACAAATGAGAAATGGAAGACTGTGGCAGGCAGAGTGATAGTGCTTAGACCTCTCCGAGAGATTTTTGATTCTAAACATCTACCAAAAGATAACATTAACAAGACTTTATAATGCCTGTTGATTTATATGGAGGTGATGTCAGAACTTAGTAGGAAGGATAAATAAAACACCGAGTGACATCAAAATAGAGTAGTAAGATTAATTTCAGGCTAGTGAATGATATCTGGAGAAGATCTGATCAAGAATTAGGAGAGGTCTATGAAGAATGAAAATATGTTACTCTAATGATGGAAACAGCACAGTGAAGTATGTCTGGGATACCTGTCACTTCCTGTCTTCTCCTGCCCACCCGACCTAGGAGAAGATAGAGGAATTACAGTGAAAAAGAACTCGAGTTCTTCATGCTGAGTTACTAGTTGAGTTACTAGTAATAGGAAAACGATTCTCCGAGAGAACAAAATGGGAACAAGTCGTGAGATCTGCCAAGGTCTTTTCTGAGTATTCAGTAACAAAGACTAGTACAGCAGAAATAAGAGGCCTGTATATTGTGTATTTACTACTATATGTTGCTCTTCATATCAAAAAATTCTTGTTCTTTAAACACAGTATCTGTAGACTGGGGAAGGTACTGCCTGAAGGTTTCACAGTTGCCTTCATACGCCTCTCACGTTCTGGTCACAAAAAAGGGTAATGGAACTTTAAAAGGAATGCATACCCATATATATGTCCATGTGTGTTTTGGCTGTCTTTTGCTTTGACTGCTTGCCTAATTTGCATCCTCTTGAGATAGGAATTATTTCCATTCTTACCTAAGACATTTATATTTCACATAATGTTTACAATGATTCTTGTCCTGCAAATTACCTGCAGGAAGTTTGTTTAAATATTTGACTGTTTCTCTGTGGATATTGAGTGAGATCATATGCTTACTATTTCTTCACTGCCCGGGAATGATTTGTAGCCAAATTTCTGGTGTCAATACTAATATTTAGGAGTCTGCTACCTCTGTGAAAGTTTCTACCAGAACACCTGTGAAACTGAATTCCTTAGCTTAAGAGGGTGGGACAAACAGGCCAGTCAGATTTTATCATTTGCAAGCATAAATGTCTTTTCACAGTTCCTTACACTTATTTCTTTAATTGGATAGTGCCCTGCAGTATAATTGAAAAAAATTAACATGCCACCTGAACATGTTCCTCTGAAAGATTAGATTCATGATGTAAGGCTCCTCATGATGTAGACTCCTTTCAAGGAGCCTACACCTACCAGAAGGTTGTGATTTCAATTCACTACATCTGAAGTCTTGAGTATAACCCAATATACAGTCTTCAGAAAACTCAGACCAGTCAAAATACTACCAAGTAATGTTTGGTCTTAAGTGGACAGTTAAAGAACATGTCTATTTAACAAGTTTTTGTGATTATCACATGAAAAATGTCCTGAGGACAAAAAGCTTAGGGAATTCATCAGCACAGTAGACAAAAATGGAAATTCCTCCAAGATTTTCCTTATTTATGAAAGTAAACAGGCTACTTAAATGTAGAGATGCAATTATTCATTAGCAGCTCACAGATTCACATAAAATGACCCCTTTTTCACTCCATTTGGACAACAGGTTAGTGCAGAAGAAATAGTGTTTGCCTGATGGGCTATGTGTTTCTATTCACACATATCCAGAAATGATGGAATGAGTCCTTCAAACTTTCAAAAAATAATTTTCATCCAACAGAGACTTAAACTATGAAAATTTCACCCAACAGACAGAAGTTTTCGGAAAGTTAGGAGCTGCTGAAGATGGGGGTAACATGGAAAACGTCACACAACCTGAACAGTAGCAGTCATTTTCTCTCCTACTGTAATATGTTACAGTATAATTTATTCATGTTCCAAACTACATTAGGTAAAAGTAATGAATTCTTAGTGCTGAAAGAGTTAACTCAAGTCCTATAGAAGTCAATACAGTTTCTCACATGTAAGATTAAGGTGGGGGTTTTGCCTCAATTAACTGTTTTCCAGTTGCACTAAATAAGCAAGATTCCATTTGGTTGGAAATACAAAGTGCTTGTCAAAATGCCATTTCCTACTGAATTTCAGTTTCCTGCCCTGGGAAACAATCCCTATTAGCTTCCTCCTGCCCCCATTGACTAGCTTCCTTCACACTTCCCTTGCTTTTTGGAATAATTACAGCAATTCCTAAGCATAAGAATGCTTGCTTGCAAAGTCTGTTTATTAAATCTTCAGACAGGAAAGCTATTCAGAAATTTAAACGCTCTGTTTTCTAGCTATTGTGCTATAGTGCCTCCTCCTGCTTTTTTTCTGATCATCTCCACTTTTCATACTGCAGTGAGTTCCTTTTGTTGTTCATTTCATGGAATTCTATGGCTTGATTTTTTGTTCGTTTATTTTTTACACAGAAATTGGATTTTTTTCACCCCTGTAAAAATCTGTACACACAGGATCAGAATCAGGGCAGGGTATCTATTTAATTACACAATATGTCTTATCCTTGAAACGTTAATGGGTAAAGACAAAGTTTATTTTCAACACAAAGAAGTTAAGTACCTCATGTATTTAAATCGGTTTAAGTTAATAGGCAGCATTCACTGCAAAGTTTGTATACTACCTTTTTTTTTCATGAAACCATCAGAAATTTCTGTTTTACAGTAAAAATTGCAGTCTGTTCTAAGCAGGCCAGGACTTCCAAAGCATTATTTAAATGCCTCAGCTGAATACCAGCATTCTTTCATCCCATTTCACACACTGAAGTACCAAAAGGGTAAATAACTTGCAATATCATTTTTGACTGACTTGACTTTGAAAAAGGCACAACCTACATAAACAACTGAGCAATTGTTAGGTACTTAACTGAATCTCTAAATGATCCCATATGCTAGTCTGCTAATGCTGTTAATGATTATAAACACCTCAGTTCATCATATTAATGAGTTATATCCAATAGAGAAGGACAAAATCTATAACTTTTCCACAAACTTAGTTAAATGTCAAGGTTTTTAAAGGCCTAGTTAGCAAGTATATTAGATGAGATATGTCAGTTTCCCAATTTACGACTCTGACTTGTCTCTTGTGATTCCTTATAGCCTCTAGCCATTCTCCTCTTACCTGAGGCATTCTCTGGCAAAAACCTGATGCTTCCAGTCATTCTGCATTCTTGTGTTCCTTCAAAAATAATTGGACAGGCACCTCTCCATAAACAATCATCATTAGTCACATAAGGTACACAGATAAGAATACCATACAAATAAGTTTCAATAGAACGTCTTGAGCCAAATAATAATAATTTGGCCAGAATGCTAAAAATGTGATTGACAGGGAGTTAATGCACTTAACACTTTTCCAGCAGGCTGTTAAAATTAGTTCCTTGATGCTCAAAAAGTCCTGCTCCCAGAAAACTGACACCGACATTGACCAGTGAGTTTGTTGCTGTTCAGTAACCTCCTCCATTTCCAGACTATATGATTAAAGTCATTATGGGAACTGTCAGTAGGAGGGAAAAAAATGAAAACTGTCATAAGAAGCAACTGTTGGAAATCTTGGGATTTTTTTTTTAATGCTAAACTATTTTAAAATATTGTCTGTAATTTTAATATCACAATATCCAGCCATATAATAAGGATCCATATAATAAAAGAAGTCCTTTGAGGATATACCATAAATGGTATATATGTCCTTTATTATGTATATAGTAGAAAGCAAATTAATAATATAATTTCCTTTTACATGAAAGAAGAGTGAATTAACTTACAAAAAAAAAAAAATCCCTATTTTAAAACATTACCATCATATTTAAATCCTCTAAATAAACAAAACTAGAGAGTGAGGGGAGAAAAAACAAGAATTCACAGTTGCAAGAATTTTATTAAAAGAAAAAGCCTATTCACAATTTAATGATTTCTAATATCTACCTTACAGAACCAATTAGTTTCTTCATGTGAATGTACTAATTTAGAAAGATGAAAATCTCCTGATTTAACCTGAAGCTAAGTTTATTTTTATATTTGATGCATCAAATATAGGAATAATTTCACAAAATAGGTTACACTCTGAAATATCCATTGAGCTCTGTTTAAATTGACCCACTGAATGCACTGTAAATTGTTGTTAGTTGTATAAGGATCACAAAACTTACATCATTTGTTGCTCAAATATTCATAAATTATAGTATTTTTCTTGAATTTGAATATTTTGGTAGGCTTTACTAATTTTTTAAATAATTTCGCAAATACTTCTAATCAGTTTAAAGATTTGGGGTTTTTTCATACCAACATAAAGACCCGACCCTTTCATTACTTAAGTTTAAAATATTTTTATAGATCAAGAGGATGCTTAAAAAGATAGTGTCTTTACCTAATACAATAATACCAACACTATAATTTTCTTGTATTTATTTTCCTTTTCTCACCCGCTACACCTAGGCTTTGACATTAAGA
Organism: Actenoides lindsayi; assembly: GCA_025331215.1. Classification (NCBI taxonomy): domain Eukaryota; kingdom Metazoa; phylum Chordata; class Aves; order Coraciiformes; family Alcedinidae; genus Actenoides; species Actenoides lindsayi. The sequence continues at coordinate 33,069 of WTSP01013023.1, forward strand.
ATATTGTGTTTGATATTTTCAGCATTAAAAACCACTTTATGCTTTGGTTTCATTTTACTCCCAGTCAGAAAGATCAGAAAAAGCTCAAGTCACACAGTGAGAAACTTTATCCACTGAATGAGACATTATCCATTCCACCAGACTACAAATCAAAGAGTATCTCTTAGGCTGCTTAAAAATTCATTTTAAAATCTGATCCTGATTGTACTTTTATGGTAATTTCATACCATCAATCATCCTTTTACCTTTAGTCTCTAGGTCCACTGCTTTCCCCATAGATCTCATTCACTCTACCTCATTATAATTCTTTAGGTGAGAAAACAGGGTAAGAAACCTTAACAGAAAATGAGAGAAAGATGTAAATTTCTCAAGAAAAGGCAGGTTCACTAAGAAGCATAGCTAATGATATGTTCTGATCTATGTTTTTTTAAAAAAATTAAAAGATGGAAGGGGATAGAATAGAGTGAAAAACACATTTCCCATGCAAATAATGTGTTTGTAATCCATATTCTAACTCAACAATATCATTTATACAACTAAGCTGTCAAAATATCTTTTTAGATGGAGTTCCTAAAAAATAGAATCAAAGAAAGGGGTTTGGAGCTCCACAGAACTTTTCCTAATTAAGCACTGAATTCGCTATGATTCTGCACTTTCCACTTAGAACTCAGGCTAACCCATCCTTGCTAATACTACAGATTATGTAAAGTGTAATAATTAGGAAATGGAACTAACTGTAGCATGCTAGAAACATGCTGATCAAAGTCCCTTTCTTAAACCTAAAATTATACTCTGTTGTTACATGAAATGAATGTATAACCTTGTTTATTTCTTCAGCAGTGCTGCTGCCTTCACCAAAAAACAGCTGATCACAGGAAGGGAAAGCTACTGTATATTGTTCTGTCAACCAGTTCTCAGTGGTAGCTAGAATTTCTTGGAAATAGTTGAAATCTAGTCTATGTGTGGTGGTTTCTACAAGTCATGCTTTCCCAGAAGTCAGTATTACACTTTCACTCTTTTCATTTGAATCCTGACCATAATGAAAAGCCTTTTTCACAGCATTGAGAGATATGACAAATAATGAACCACTATTCGAGATATCTAGACTGGTAGAAAAACTACTGCTAATCACAAGGGAAAAGAATTATTTTTTCCAGTACAATGAGCCCATCCATGTTACAGTTCCTAATGTCTTTAACAAAATGTAGCCATAAACCACTGAATACTGGTAATAGCAATAATCCCTCCAAAATGGTTTGTTACCAGCAGTTAGTGACCAGTTTCTTAGTTAATGGCCTGAGGGGAAAGGCTTTAAAAAAGCTGTATTCACTGTTTCCTCTCAGGCAATTTAACTGGCTGCATTAAACTGTATTTTCATTGAGCTTCCTGACATTTGTTCTCTGATAAAATTCTAGTCAGGGAAGGGAATGAGGCAGCAGTGGAGTATGTCATCACTGTACCTTGTAACAGAAACATTAAAAAAAAAAAAAGTTTTTGAGTTTTCTACTACACTGTAGGATGTTTGATTTGGTACTGATAGTAATAAGAAATTTTAAATATCATGTAAAATTAAAAGTAATTAGCAACTTTATCTGAAGGAAGATGAGAGTCTTCAGCTTTATGGTACAATACAATGTCCTTGAAACAATCAGGGAATAAAAGAAAAAACATTACGTGCTTTCAGGCAAAATCAAAATGCTAATCTGAAATGCTCATTTATTTTCATAAACCAAGTAAAAATAGTACCTTATTTGGAAGAGTAGCACATGGTAGTGTGATAAGTGCTAATATTAAGAAGTTAATAAAACATGAGTACAGGAGGGCATATAAAACAATTAATATACAGTTTTAATTTGTATTTTACTGAGTTAATACATTGTTTTATAAAGTGCTTCCAACTATGTCATTGATGTAAAGGTCTATGGAAGTGGGATTTATTTTTTTTTAATATATATTCTTTATCCATACTTTATAAAATACATTTTCAATAGATAAAAATATTGTACAGCACAGTGCTCTATTAAAAGGTAAAGCAAGAATATTCCTTCACTATTTTAGTTGCGTAACAAGCAGTAAGTCAGCCAAACACATAAACAACACTATGCTGATTCCTCTGCCTGCCTCCACAACTCACTGGGTTTAAATGGTATCTCTTCATTTTTTGCTTGCATGGGTAAAAAGACTCATTAATCAGAAACTTTTTCCCAAGTATGGCAATAAAGTCAAAGGAATGATTGGCATTACACAGAACACTGTAACATACACACAGGAATAGGCTCTCGTTAGGCACAGCGTATTAAAAAAACCCCAAACAAAATACACTACCTCTTTGCTTGCGCTATATAGGATGAAGGAAAGATAGAGAAAAGAAACACAGATAATGTGTAGGGAAGTGGAGGCAACTGGAGGGAATTTGAGGTTTCTGGAGTCCTGGCATGAACAGAATCAGTTCTGGAGAACTCTGGCAACCTGCCTTATAGCTTTGGTGAAAGGTTGTAGATGGCACAATCCCGAGTGTGCGCTATGTGTAAGAGGAGGTTGAAAACCTTTTGGTTTTTTGTGGTTTTTCCAGCCTTTTAAATCCTCTAAATACCAGATGTTAATTCTGGTTTTGCTGGAGGACATCTTTGTGGATGTACCTCCTGTACCTTAATTGAACTGATAAGAGAGAAGGGACTGAACATTTAATAATACATTCTTCCTTCAAAAAATTAATGAAACAAGAGTATGAAACATTAATGGAATTACTTCATATTAAACTATCCAGAGAAGGTGCTAAACATAAAGGGCCTCATCATTTGGGTGACTGTATAGGTTAAGCACTCTCTTTGCATAGAAGGGGATTGGAGGAAATCTGGGCTCCACTGGGCATTGTTTCATCTCTAATCCCTACAAGGGTCTGAGCTGCTATACCCACTTGTCTGAGACCAGGCAAGATTTCATACCATCACACTGAAGGCTAGTTCCTTTCAGTGGAGGGACTTCTCAGATCAAAAGCTGAGAAGAGGAAGAAGAGAGTGGGCTAAAAGCAAGAGAAAAAGATGAGAGAGGAGAAAGGTATTTTCTTGGCAGTAGAACTGGCTCAGTAGTGTCTGATTTGGATATTTGGAAAGCAGAATTACCTGTGTAGATCATCTCTGTTCAATATAAAAGAATTTGTGTTCATTTTGAATAGGAAGTCACCTGGAAGCTGGGGTGTTTCTTTCTGGCAATAGGAACCTTAACCATTGTAAAATCCTGATTCTGCTGTAACTTCGGATGCATCAGCACTTGTTTCACACTAAGCTGACAATTTCTGTCAGTCACCACAAAATACCACTGATATAGGAAAAGATCCTACTTCTGATAGCTTCTGTAAAAGAGCTGGACTGGTGATAGTGACTTGTTCTCTGGACAGTTGTCTTCTGCTGTTGATAGAGCAACAGCTGATGACTGACCTGGGAATTTGAAGACATTGTATGGGGTAGATTTTGTGTTTAATAGTGTTACGCAATTTACAGAGATACACAAACTGTAAATAAACCTTTTAAAGTTACTTCTTAAGAGTATTTTGCCATAAGGATGACTGTATTGTCTAAAGTTGTTTGCTCAGGAAGACTGGCAGACAAGTGTCCTGCTGGTGCCAAAGCAGTGACTCTTTGCTCACTTGGTTTGTTCCTTACATTTTCCAAAGAACTCTTAACTTGTTTCACTTCCCAATGTTTTATTTAAATCTCAGTGAGATGATGGAGCATGGTATAAGACTTCCTATTTCAGGACTGATCCTCCTTTCAAATCTCCAAGCTCAAAGAGAATTCCATAGTATTCTGTGACCTTTGCGCTGACTGTTCTGTTAAAGATGTTACTGCTCAAGTGGTCAGTAATGAAGTGATCTCTACCATGATTTCTGCAATATTAGCAATGATGTGAGAAATATAAATCTTCTGTTAAAAAAAAACCCAAAACAAAACAACAAAAAAAAACCACCCAAACCAACAAAAAAACCAGCCAACCAAAAAACAGAGAAACACACAACAACTTGGTTTTGTTTAAAATCTTTTTCTACTTTACTCTTTATGCTAATACATTTGTGACAAATATTATTTTCCCAGATGACACTTGTACAGTAGGTCTATAGGAAATGTCAGCCAGAGAAAAAACCTCCTGCATTAATGTGCATTCTGAAAGCCTTCTCATTATTTCTCATGCCAACTAGGAGCTTACTAAATAACAAAATAGAATGCAAATAATAAAATAATGCAATTAAGCTCATGTAAGCTCCAGAAATAGCAGAGAAAAATTGCACACAATATTTAAGTTTCTATGATTCCCTTAAGAATGATGGAGTACTGATTTTATGCACACTTTATATTCTTATCTCTCAAATAATATGGGGGGGGCGGGGAAATTAAGGTGATACTGTGCTATAGAACAACATTCAGTGATGAGTGCAATAGAACCTGTCAGGATCATCTTTACGGACCCTTTCAAAACAAATTTCTGTATGGGCCAAAAAGGAAAAGTTCAGGAAAAAAAAAGGAAAGGTTCAAAAAATAGCCCCAAATTTTTGAGATTTTTTTTTAAATGAATGCGGGTGATTTCTTAATCTTTTTAGCATATTAGAAAACATCTAATGTTTGCAAGAAGTTCTTTCCTAAACTTCTCTTCTGAAAGAGACAATGAGCAATCATTCCTTGACCACTTTCTTCATACTAGTAATAATTATACAGGCCTCCAGCTATTCTTTTAGTCAACTCTAGTTTATGCAAGCCTTTCTCTTATAAAAACTATTTCCTACCCTCAATTGTCTAGATGATTATGCACAGATCCAAGGACAGACTTCCAGGAGGAATGTCACAGAGAACAGGAGGAATATATACACAGCACTAGTCCCCTGAAAAATGATGAATGCCCAGTATGTCTGCCAAGTCTGTCCTGCTCTTAGGAATATAAAACTGTGAAGTTTTATAAGTGTGCTGGTCCAGAAACTAAAGCACGGTAACAACACATCACAGAGATTCTGTGCAATTTTCTTTAGCAAGACAAATTACCATAATCTATTAAAGGGATTTTTCTTCAGATATTATTTTAACAAGGAAATTTCAAAACGTTCGTGATACCAAAGTCAAAAAAGGGCAAGGAGAAAGTCCATTCTTTTAACTGTGTTTCAAACAACCTGATTTTAGCTTAGAGAAGAGAGCAGAATCAAAGATAGCTAGTTCAAGAGATTACACTCATCCACTCAGTGAACAAAAAGATGTGTGACCAAAAAGATGTGTTTCATTATAGTTTGGAAACTAGAAAGAAATTGCACAGCAGCTACTGACAGAACATTATTAAGAAACTCAGCGCAAATAATTTCAAATAAATTAGTACATGCCTGCACATGGCCAAGTGACACTTATCTAAATAGGGGAGGCTGCCATATCCTGAAGTGGAACATAGCTTCATGTCAATGGCTATAGCTACTAAGGAAAATCTCCTTTTCCCTAGGACAAAAATCTCACCAGTAGCTGTTACCCTTAAAATGATGGGGCTCTTCATCAAAAGAAAGGATTGACTCCTCACCACATATATACAGCTATGTTATAAAATTAATGTCACAAGCAACAGAAATAAATACTGAATTCCACCAGATTTAGTAACATTTTGCTCTCTTTCTGTTGGAGTATTCCTTTAGCAAAAGTCTGTACCATAAACACAGCATCATGTATGTAAGCAGTGGAGAAATATTCAGTTAAATCTGTAGTTATATATACATATCAACATATACATCATTACAGCATCTTGCTATTTGCCTTTTTGTTTCTTTAGTGAGCTATTAAAATTTTCAAGAGTGATTTTCCGTGGAAAGCATAAAGTTCACTTTTCTGAAGTGAAGTTGTAAAGTTCACACAGTCATTAAACTCCAAGAAAGAGTCTTGGAGAAGAAAACTTTTCATGTAGTTATTACATTTAAAATAATTATTATTTTTAAGTTACTAATATTAATAAAACTTAAACTTCAGACCATTTTATATTTAATATTTAGCATATTTAGCAAGTGAACATAAATGAGTCTCAATACAATTACGGGAATTAGCAACAAAATTAGTAACATGAGTATCTCTAAGGAAGAAAAAATAAGACCTTGCTCTAACATTTTACAGATGATGAGCAATAGTCTTAATTTTAAACAATTTGAAGGCTTTTAGATGCTACAGTAGGGAACAATCATGTAATAAGGCACAGTTTTCTCTGCCTTCCAAAGGGTCCCTCTTTATCCTGTGTATCTTCAGAATTTGCTTGTCAGATCTAACTATAGCATTCTAAGTAAGGGTATATTGCTTTTAAAGAAGTGGGATTATACTTTCACCCCATTTCTTTACATCCTATTGCTTTTCACCATCCTAAGTGTATTTTATGTTCTAGCCTCACATTAAGGACTTCAGACAGAGCATTTTAGAAGATGTATTAAACTGTAATTTGTTTCTTCTTAATTTGTTATTTTGTCAACATGCTGAAAAAATGCTGGAAATAACTTACAGGTATTTATAAAATGAAATGATTTTTGTTTTCAAAACATACAAAGTGGCATTACTAGGAATGAAAACCTCTCATGCGCTAAATCATGAGCTACATGCCCAGATGTTTTTAGACAGCTGAGAAAAGTACTTCAAAAGTGTATGTTCTACAAAGGCTATGTGAGTCTGCCATGGAGGGATCTCTGCTGAGAAGAGTAACAAAAGTGCTGGTTGTAATTGAGAGGGTAATTTTGCTCATAAAAACATGTAAAGCAGAAGATGCTGCAAGCTACTAGCATGGAGTTAGCAAAGGTCCAAGTGCATGTGATGCACACCCCTAGTAGTTCCTCTGCTCCAGAGCAATGGCAGTGATGGATGGACAGTCCTACGTGCCTGACAGTCCAGAGAAGGGAAAGCTAGGGAGAGTATTGACTAGCAGTGCCCTGGGAGTGAGTTCACTTTCAAGGGGCTGACTGCATTCTTCATGCTTTTGGCAGCATTGCTAAAACACAAAGCATTCTTGGATCTGAATTTTGTTTTCTATCATTGAAAATTATTTCTGAAACCAAAGGAATATAGCTTTGCATCTGTTAGACAGGATCTAAAATGTTGAAAAGATCAAAAACTTATTTTGGCTGGTAACTGAGCAAACAGTATGGATGTTAAAGAGAAAGCTCTATAGAAACTATACTTTTAGATGTCAAATGTAGTAGTGCAGAAATTTAATGTACTTTCCTATTAGTTTTATTTAGTTTTATTTATATTTTTTAATTGTCTCTATATATTTTGGGGGAAACTCAAAATTTAACTGAAATTTGAAAAACAGAACTATCCTGTTCTATGATATCTCCCCTCCTCTTTATTCTTTCTGCTTTTTATCTGCGTCTTCACTTGACAAAAATGCAACGACTTTTAATGTAATGTTTTTCTAGCGTCTCAAATGTGACCTTGATCACCTCCTCTTCTGTTCAGTCTTGTCACAGCCAGCCATACTTTTCCAGAATAATACTAAACAACTTGAGAATTTATTCAGTCTTCAGTTCTAACTATATCTTTTTATGCTGCCTCTGATCAATCTGTCTTGAGTGCTGCTTTACCCTGGTGTATTGTTTTCTTTCGTGCCCATATTTCTGAACAAGTCTATTTAGATAGTCTGTTTCATCAATTTTAACATCAAACTCTATCATTACCTGTTTTGCCTTAAAAAAAACCCACCACAAAAACTTCCCGGAATCCCGTAACATCCTAACTTCAGAGCAGTTGTCTACCTAGTAAAATAAAGACGCAACTTCATTATTATGTGCCAGCATCCCTGGTTAGCTAAAACCCAGCTAGCACTGGAGACATTAGCCCACGAAGAAGGGTGCAGCATGAGCTTTGCAAGGCAGGAGTCCACAGGATCAAAGGATCAAAATACAATTACTTCCTAATTATAATTAATACATGCACTGTCTGCCACTGCAGATCCCATACACTATCCTGAAACAAAAGCAGGAGCTGTGACTGTGGTCAAATACTTTGTTAATAATTATTATTTTTGTCCCAAAATAACACATTGCAGTATCATATTTTTTTTTTACTAAAACATTTTCTGCACTGTTTATGTTTGTTTATCCTCATAAGAGTATAAGAACATAGTACCTGCCAAATCAGGCAGAAATGGATCTCTTCAGTTTGTGGTAACGTGTGTCTGACCTATAAAAAAGCGTATGATATCTCAGTGCAGAATTATGACACAATTTTCCCCATTTGGGTGTTTCTTTCTTGAGCTTCCACTTAACTCCTGGTTTACATTCTGAAATGCTTATATGATGTCTCTACCCTTTTTCAAAGCCATATAGAGTTCTATGGTTGAATACTATGCCCTTTTTTACTATTTATTTACTGTTTGTTGCTCCCTAAATAAAAATGTTTATTCCCTTTTAAAATTCTATTCAAATTTGGAACACAGTACAGTGATGAGCTGCTAGACTTACTACGGGCATATAAACCCACATATATATTTATATATGCTAATCTGTTTAGAACACCCATTATTTAGGAAATGTATTATTAATTACAATCTTGGTAACTACAAAACAATTAAAAAGTGATGCACTATAAACCATTCTGAAATTAAAAATATTGTAGTTCCTAAAAATATTATTTAACAGGCATAAGCTCTGAAACATTTGTTTTCCTGACTTCATTTATTTAGCAACTAAATCTGAAAAATATCATTAATTTAATTTGTTTTTATTTCCATCACATGATAAAATAAGTGAAAGGAGGTCAGAGGCCATGTTCTCAGCTGGCAAAAAATGGCATAGCTAACCAAAATGCTTTATGCTGAGAATCTAGCCCCATGCTTCTAAACATTACTCATTTAGTATTTTAAAACATTTTTAATTTAAAGAGTATAAGCCAATGCAATTTTGAATATATACACAGAAAGATGTGAAGCATACTGCCTGTAATTACAGAAATGAATGTCAGATTTATAACTAATATTAGTCTTTGCTAAGATAATCAGTGTTCCTTATAGACAGAAGAAATGCAGATTTCCTATCTGCACTCTGTAACAGAGCCTGGTACAATGATACACGGGAGTAACTTTTTAAAGCAGAATTTATACAAGAAAGTACATAGGGAATTCACTGAAGAGGAGATGGGGACACACTATGCTGAAGGAGAAATAACCCAGCTAAAAACAGGCTATATATAGGATTCGTAAAGTAGTGGTGAGGGCATATATCACATATAATACATTCAAAAATGGTCTTGGCAATTAGAACTAAGTAAGTCCAAGCTGAGTGGAAGTTTTAAATACAGAGAAGGATCTAAATATCCAGAGGAGAAAATCACTCTGAAGGCTGGAATGATTTCAATGGCATAAAATTTCTAAGTATAGAATAATATATTTAGGGACTAGATGTGGAGAATGTTTCTGCAAGATCTAGTTAAACTCCTGAGTGGGTTCAGTTTTCAGAATTATTATGTAAATATCTAAAGCCTGGAGAAAGAAATTACAGTACGTGAGAATAACACCTTCTAGTGACAGCTTTGGAGGCATGAAGTCCAGGGCATGTGGTGCAAGAGCAAAAGTTCCTTCCACTTGGAACAGGGTTCTGACCGGAGTCCCATTTCCGATCTTGGACTAAAATGGATTTGTCACTTTCCCATTATTTGCACTTTTCTAAGTCACATTCAGCTCAGCTCCTCCCATTTCTGGCAGGAAGAAACAGGCTACCTCTGCATTTCCTAGCACAGCATTTGCTGATGCTCTGGCAGCTAATACGATGCCAGAGATTTGCAGGGCTTTCTTTGATTTATCTTTATACCTGGCAAAACAGGTTTGAAGAAGCAGGCTGAGCAGACACTGCTTTGCAGCTGCAAAACTGGCTACTTGGTTTGAGTGTTTGCTGGAATGTTCTTTATAGGTGTCATAATTCTAATTTTTCTGAGTAATTCCTCTAACAGCCATTACTGATCATATGCCATAGAAAAGAACCGATGAGAAACATACAGTGGTATGAAGTTCCTTATAAAAATATTTGTCACATCAAAATCTTGCATGGGGATGCTTAGACTTAAAGGAGAAGAGAGGATTTCTGTTTATCTGCTCTGATGGAATTTCCTCCTCAGACAGACTTTCTTCTTCCAGCATCAGTCACTTCTTTATCTCAGTTCTTGCAATGCTGTATAGAAAAGGTCAGCTCCAAGCAATGCTATTTTATGGCCTTCTCTTTACCTAGTACTGAATATCTCTTCTCATCTCTGTTGGATACAACAGTGCTAGTTTCTCTTCTTTCTGAAATGGCTTAGGAGAAGCACACTTCTCCATTTCAGAGTCTGCTTCTTTCCTCCATTTTTATGTAGAAAAGGATGAAGCATAAACATCAGCAACTTCTAACAGTACAATTTCCCTGGTACTCAAATATATAAATCGAAGCCACCACTATTAATGCTTTTTGCAGCTGAGATTATATGCTAACAGGATACTTTATGTTCCCCTCCCTTAAGAGAAATGCATGATTAAATTGTTCCTCTGTTTAAATAGTGCCTGACCAAAGATCTTGTTAACAGGTGGAATAGAGCACTAAGAAGGTACTCCCTTCATCAGGATATTCCCACTTCATAACTCAAACCTATCATACTGACGCTAGCCGAGAATGAAAAATCTGTTCACATGTTAAATCTGCCCTGGATGTCCCACCTTTTCTTCAACTGCCAGGTGCTGTGCTTGGCAACACTGATATCAGTCTGCTGGATATCTAGTTGTATTCACCTGCACTTTCACTCTTTTTTTCTCAGCCAACACCTGGCCTGAGAGTGGTTTTCCTCTGTTTTCTCTCCATAAGTTTATTCAACAGGTTTTTAATAACTTACCTTCTTCCACTTACATGAGTTATGCCTTCTTTTCTTTATCTTCTATCTTTAAATCTTTCATCCTCCTCCACACTTTCTTTCTTCACTAACCATTTGTATTTCTTTGAATTACCTGTTTCATATTAGAAGTTTCATCTTTCTCGCCTCCTCTTTCAATCTTAATGTCAATCTGTATTTCAATCCTTATCCTTTTCTCCAAAGTCATTCTCAGTTTCCACGTGCTTCCTTTTGCAAAGGATTTCTCATCAGTTTACTAATCCATAAAGTTAAATTTCTTTCTTTTTTTTGAGATTATAATTTATTGTTTCATTCTTCTTACTACTTACAATACATGCCACTTGCACTGAGCCACCCAGGTATCTATAGCACCTGTTAGTTGCTTAGGGTAAACCTACGCATCTATGTTGATTAGATATCCAAGTAGTAAAAAGAACCCTAACACTCCTCACAGCCATAAATAAATCATCTGAATGTTTGCTAAAGAAGTCTAACAGGCGTATAGCAGCCAGGAGCCAGGGCTCTAGTTCTGCAGTTGAACCACTATGCTTAGGGATAGCCAGAGCTCTGTTTATATAGCTTTTTATACATATTTATATACATTATATAAATAAAATACATGTATATAAATATATATATTTATATGTTTACATGCTGTGACTAAGCTAGGAATGAAAACAACTAGATGCTAAGGACACTCATTTTCCAGATCTTTTGGTCTACCTCACAGTAAGTTTCAGGTCAGCTCAAAAGGCTGATGAACACACATCGATTTCCACTAACAGTGCCATCTGTTACAGTGGATCTTGGGAGTGTTTGAAGTCCCTTCTTGTTTAGTAAGTTCCTTTATTATATTTAACTATAACACTCTGGAGAGGCTCAGCATGAACTGATGTAGAGGGAAATTAGGAAAATTTAACCACTTAACATTTAATTTGCTAGCCATGAGTATATATATTTGGGGTTTAATGTTAAATTAGGTGGGACAGTTTTATAGTTTGTGGTTTTACAATGCAATAAAATTCTAATCAAAATAGCCACCAAACATATATACAAGGTGAGGACACTGTATCGTAGAAGAAAGAGCCCTCTACCTGAATGAATAATTCATTTGTGATCCATGGAGGTGATAAAAATCTGAGAACAATAAATAAATATAATCTACACCACAAAGCTTGGGAGTGATGAGTGGGGGTTACTCACTTGAGCTCACAGATAGTGGAAACAGTTTGATTGTAGCTGCCCTGCTGAAAATGCCAAGACTGTTATCTACTATGTTAATATAATCAAAGCTACGATCATGACCTCTTCAACCTCAGGTGCAAAGAAAATACTACAACAGAAAAGCAGCTCTCAGTTGGTTCTAACCCAGCTGAAGAAAACATGTAGAACATAGGGCTAATCCAAGCTGATGACAAAAGTGTAGAAAATTAAGAGACCTTTACTCCAAAAAGATCTTCAGTGGCCAGAGGCAGAGAATGTAGGAAATTTACTGTGGGCTGTAATAATTGCTGTCTGCCCTGGGAAATGGCATCAAGGCCAGAGCAGTCATGGCTCCATGCAAGCACATCCTCTAATTATTGAAAAACCTGTGTAGAGTCTCAATGTTAATCAGTCTCTCAGAGACTTCAGCTTTATGTGGTTAGTGCAGATTTATGGCATTTTTCTTTTCTTGTTATTAACACTGATATTTCACAAGGAAGAAACTATCTCCAGACAACTGTTAAAATGCAAAGTTTCAGTCATAAAAGAGAACCGCAGGATTATTCTGAGACTATTCCACAGAGAATCCAAACAAGAAGGGTAAGAAACAAAACATCAAAGACACAAGTAAAAATGGGAAAAGATGAGACTTTAAAATATTAACTAAAGACGCAACAGTTGGCCTATAGATTCAAGAGGTTATAGTGTAATTAATTAAGTGCTTGTTACAATTAGGGAAATAAACACTGCCTATACTAATGCAACATGAATTATACATAACTATAAAAATGGTAAAACAAATTGAGAGGTTTGCATGGCCAGATTACAGGAGTTATTTGCATTATTGCATCACTGATGTCCTTAGAAAACAAACCCAGAACTTTTAAAATTCTATTACATGGCCACAGTTTGCTTCCCTTTACTAGTGAGAGTATAATGTCTAATTTCTGATTATTCCACTGGGATGACTTTCAATTATATCTTGGTCCATAATGCCGAAGCAGTTTTGAAACATTATACACAACGGTCTTTGCCAAATCATATATCTAATCCATAATGTTTCAGATTTTCTGCCAGCTATAGCTGCAAATTTCTGGGAAAGAAAGTGGGAGAAGTTGTGTTTCTCAAGATCTTTTCTCTTATGCTTATATATTACTACTTTCCAGAAGTACCTGCCACTTCATAAATAGTAGAACCCTGGGAAAGTTCACAGAAACGAAACCATAAAAATTGCAAACTTCTATGTCACTGACAGGATTTGAGAAGAGCTTGGTGGGGGAAGAGGGGAGATAGATGTATTAGTCACACATCATTTAGTTGTCATAATTTTTAAAAATATGGAGTAACAGATCTGATTTGTCTACAGGTTTTAATTTACTAGGGATGGCTCACTGCTCTTCAGTGGCCTAAATTAGCATCGAAATAATCTCTCTGGAAAGACACGCATAAACATTGCATAAGAACTGACCGTAGATTGTACTTATAACCCAGAAGTGGCACATTTACTCTGTATAGAATAAGACTGTGCAAGATACCCAATTATCTATATGGCAACAGGAAGTTCAAAAGCTGTAACTGGCATAAGCAGTGGGAATGCCTGAATCAGAGCACAGGAATGGAATCAAAAAAGGATATGCAAACTGACACCTGACATTGGCTCTTTATTCCGCTTAGGATGCTAATGCTTGAAAAGAAAATAAGAACTAGAATGCCATTGGATATATGTGCAGGAAAGATGCAGAATGATTTAAAGTACAAAGAATTGTGTGGACAGGAATTCTCTCATCAGCATACAGAGCTCTTAGATATAAAGATATCCAGGGCAGTATTTTAAATTAACTTACAGTCCATAACCTTGAATATGATGGTATGATAATTTAAATCATGTCACATGCACTCAAAAGTGAATCACAGATGCATTTTGTACTACCTGATTTATTCTGAAGATGCAGAAAATCGGGTACAACAATCAAGAAACACTAAAACAGTCAAGTGCTTTATCTTCTGTAAAGATTATGCCTAAGTCTAACTCAGAATATGTATTTCTCATTTTGATTTGACTTTGAACAAACACCAGCTAATCTTAGGAGGAAAAACATGCAGTGGGATGAGTGTTTTATTCCCCAAATGGCCTTTGAAAAATGTATCCCCATATGAAGTAACTTGGCCACTACCAACACAACTAATACTGGCAATGATGGTTGTAACAGCAAATAAAAATAACAGGGAAAGCATATAAAGCTGTGCACACTAGCGTGTTCATGAGCCAGGGAGAAGTAATTAGACTGATGATTACTAATTACAGATAAGTCAGATGTATATCAAAGACTAAAACTACTCTATATTATTTTACTTGATATTTTAGATCTACATATCCTTACTTGTATACGTTTCTATTTCTCAGTATTAGTTGCCACTCTCTGCCTTATTATTAAGATGCATGTCCTCAAAAAATTGAGGGTTTCTCACCCTTTTATTATAATTGAATTGCTGAATTGCAACTGTATGCAGATTATAGATTATACATAAATGTAGGCATGGAAGTCTAGGTTTTCATACTTGTTTCTCTATCTGCATAATTGTAACTCTGCACTTGAATATTGACGTGTTCATTTTTTAGCACATTAATTTTAAAACATGAAGAACTGAGTTTTACTGGGTGAAGTATGATGTGAAGTGTCCTCTTCATTAAATATAGTATTCTACAGTAATTACTGCAAACTGCAGTATTGCTGTTGTTACTTACAGTGTCTGAAATCATTGCTACAGAAAGTCTGTAGTAGTATTTTTAAAAGGAGGAGAAATGCTTGATTTGTACATGTAAATATAATTTTCATTTCTAAAACTGTTTTAATGCACAGGAAAATTAATAATAGCTAGCCAATTTAACTTCCAAGTCATACATACAATTATCAGTTGTATTTAACCTCTGTTTCAACTATGCAAACATACAAAAGTATAACACTTCTGTTTATTCTATGATACATTATTGTCAATTAGTGAAAATACAGTTGACAGTATCAAAAATATAAACAGAAAGTGAATTTTTCTAAAGACTTAGTTTACTGTTTGTCTAACCTGTCCCTTACTGGCCTCGTGATAATGAAAAATTATTACATCTTTTAAAATGAATCCAAGAGTTTTGGATACAAATCTAATTGAATGGATTCTTTGGAGACTGAATAAGGCTGAAAAGGGTAGTGATTCACTATGAGGCCTTAGTGAGAGTTCAGATGCAAAGTTTATGTGGAAGGCAAGAATGTGCATATTCAAATTAAAAAATTAGGTGATTATAAAATTACAGTGTAGGTGATTATAAACTATGTTATGCAAGATTCTTAACTCTGACCTTTTTAAGGTGTTAGCAGCAGAAAATGCTGGTTCTGCAAAGCAGAGAAGAGGAATTTTGTCGATTTTCAAACCTGTTACTCAACACCACTCTCCCAAGCCAATTTTACCATTTTTCTCTTCCTCTTTGGGTAGCTTTGGCTTAGCAATGCAGTCATGCTGCTGTCAGTTCCAAATAAACATCTGAACCCTTTCACCCATCAGACTGAGCAGCTCTAACCAGCTCTTTCCACTATGTCACCAGCAGTGAGACACTCCATTTTCAGGGATGTTGTCCTGTGGCTTTACCAGCTACTACTGACTTTGAATGATCAGAGACACAGACACATTCCAGCTGAATGCTCTATACTGGGTTCTGGAGACCAGGAATTCCTCTCAATAAATCTAAGATCAAAGGTGGATGGGTACTGACATTGCAATGTATCATCCAACCGGAGACAATGTTGATTTTCATTATGGATGTTAGCTTCTAATCTTTCTTGCAGTAAACTTAAAATTATTATCTTGAATACCAATGTAATCCATCTCCCAGCTGAGACATGTTTTAGTTCAGCTAGTTTCATGACAGGGATACTATGGACTTAGCTGAAACTATTTAAGTAACATTGTTCAAATAAATGATCATTAATCACCCTGTGAGAACATATATCTGGCAACATTTAAGACAAAGCTAAAGACTGATGTTGTTATGACATAGAAGTAGAAAACTGTTGTAAAGGTTTTGAATTCACAGTCAAGTCCCAAGAAAAGGAGCCCTTAGCATCATACTCTCTGGGGTTGAGAGATTTAAAATTCAGAAAGCCTGTATATTTGAGGAAAAATGATGGTCAGGCTAGAGCAAGATAGACAGTTTGCTTGAATTCTCTACATCTGAGCAAACTGAGGTGTAAAAATGCTACATAGATGTGTACTATAGTTACAATAGCATGAAGTTCGTTGACCGCAGAATCAATGCCAGGAACATCCACTTTCAATAAGCAAGCAGTGTGATCTCCCAAAACCTAATTCAGAAGAAACTGTCTGATACAAACTGCTGTTTCACATTTGGAAAAGAATGTGACTCAATAGTTTTGGCCATGTAGCCACCATTAGACAAAGGCATTTACGTCAAAGCCTACTGCAACTGCACGTAGATCTAAGTTCAGCTATTTTCATAGCAATAAATCTTTTTCAGGATTTATGGTCCTAAACTGTCATCGCCAGCCACTTTCTTCAATTTCACTCTCCAAAAGATGTTACTTTGACTAGCTAAGCAAGCAGAAAAAGCGTAATGCTAGATTGGACCAGTATTACCTTGAGTTACACTTAGACTTTGCTGCAGATGGAGGGACAATTAACGTCATCTCCATCTCCAAACACTTTCTTTTGAGGCACATCCATAAAGAATGAGTGAAGCAGTTCTTCCAGGGGAACTCCAGCTTCCCTGTTCTGGACATCCTGCAGAAAGTTAAAAATCTTCCTTCTCTTTGCATGGTATTGAAGAAAATCAGGCAAATGTTACTGATTCCAGTAATGTCTCATTTCAAGAGAAGCACTGTGCCTCAGCAGTACTTCACTGAATTCTCTGGCTTCATCAGTTCAGTTATTATTTTTGTATTATCTGGTAATTTAGATACAGTTATTGTAGGTTCTTCAGCCTGTGTTAGATATTCTCTGTAGTCCCCCGAGTTTTGTATCCTGTTTTATACTTCTCCTCTTGTTTTAATCAGTTGTCACCTATTGTGCCTCAGTATTTTACTCTCGGGTGTTTCAATTATATATGAATGTGATGTGCTTCACAGCAGCTAGTTTCCATTTGCCATCTAAATATCTTTGTACATGAATGGAGTAACCTACATTTAACTTCACAGACAGTTGTGCAAATCTACTGTCTTTCAGCTTTTAGGGTTTGGGCGGGGTTTTTTGTCTGCTTGCTTTTGCTTGATAATTGATTTCTAGTTTCTTTTTTTTTTTTTTTCCCCTCTGCTTTCTAAATCAAAAATAAAACAGAAAAAGGGAAAATAAAGTGTAGGAAAGATGTCACCGAGCCCGTTCCTAAATCTGAAAGGAAACAGGCTAGCCTGGGATATTAAAGGGCCCATCTGACCTAAGAGGTTTAGTCATATTGGCTCCCTTGATGCAGTTCATGTACTTAAACTTGGAATTTCTTTTAAAAATGCCTGTTACAAGCAAGAGTACCTTGTCTGGTTTTATTGTCTTAGTAGTAGCAGTAATTATTTGCAAAGCTTTGGTAGTACCCCTCAAGAGTGATTTTCAAAAGTGCTTTCATCCCGCAATTAAGTAGAAGCTGTTTTCCCAGTACTCCTAAAAATGACACTTTGAAAACAGTGAGGCAAGATTCCATCTCTCAGCATATTGCCTACACAGACAAGAGCCAGGTAAAGAAGGTGGCAGGCATATGGACTGGTATTGACATTTTTATGGATCTCCTTTGACTTATTTTCAGAAAATATTTGTAATGTCTGATACACATAAATGTGTTGGAGACGTGTGTAATTTTTTTACATAAATACTCTAAAGGAACATTGAGCATACCTCACATCATGTTTTCCTATGCTCCTTAAACGGTATCACAGAATAGTGAAATAAAATTTAGTCTCAAATTCTTATAACTTCGAGTTTGGGCTGCAAGTCTTAAAATCGTATAAAATAAGAATCAGCAAACTCATGGAAAGTATGGGGACTTTTAGGGAAAATTGGATATTAAGACTTGCAGAGTATTTTGTTAAGCAGTCATCTTGCTTGCATCTGAATTTCATACTGAAACATGCATGAATATAATGCCAGTGTTCAGAAAACAAAACAAAACCCAAATCAAGCAAGCAAACAAACAAAAAACCAAACCAAAACCAAAACGAAAAAAACCACAATAAGCATGTGCTCTTGTAGGGAAAAAAAAAAAATCTCAGTACTGTAAGAACAGAAGATAGCTTCATAGGGACAAAAATAATTTAAAGCAGAAGCCTTCAATATATAGCAATATAATATTGTATTTGTTTTGATTCTTGCTTTTCTGAGTCCAACAAGCATCTAATGTACCTTTTAGAATACTCTGAAATAATTTTAAAAGTAAATAATTTGGCAGGACATTTTTAATCAATTGTTAATCCATTATTTGAGTGGCAGCTCACTAATCAGGAAAGCAGCATGAACAAGTGGTAAATAAATACAAATCAAAATGCATCAAGAAATAAATGTCTGAAAAAACCAGCAATGCACTAGGGGATTTTCTGACTTCAAATCTGTGCAAATACAGATTGAGCTTAAGATGTGTGGTTATTGGTTAAACAATTTTTAATGAAATATAAAGACCTATGTGCTCTTAAATGGATAATTTATGTGCAATGTTATTGTCTCCCTAGGTTTAATTAAATGTTTGCCTTGTGGCTAATCAGCTACAATTAATAAATGAAGCCTATATTCATGGCACTGATAGGGAATGTTAAAATGGCCTCCATTAGAATTTCAGTATCACTTTTGTGGCTGGTTGATGTCAACAATCTAATGGATTGGAAACTCACACAAAATAATTTGGTAAGGACACTAAGAGCAAATTAAATTAATATAATTCAATGTTTTTATCACAATGAATAATTTTGAGTTTGGAGGTAAGTACCTAGAAGTACTTCATATGGAAGTGTATGTCTACAATGTGCTTTTCATCTCCAAAGTTTCCAAAGTTCAATTTAAACATCTACTATACCTAAAAAGAGCAACACTTTTTAGCCTTGTGAATACAGAAGGAGTTTACACAGTGGAGCAAACTCATCATCCATTAGTCACCAGGCGTATGGAACCTAAAGGATTAGATCTATCTCTGCCATGATACACTAACTGTTGTCTTAGGACTACGTAACAATAACACATTACTTTCCTAGACATGGCTTTTCCATGCCTTTTTCACTCCTGCTACTTTAAGTTGTAAACCCCAATAGGTAAGCGTTACTATGTAGTTAACATGTTGTTATTTATCATTTATGCTACAGTAGTGCACAAAGGTCTCAGGGACAGGCTCCATCGTGTAATGTTATCTGTAAATGATATGCAGTTACTGGTCTGTCTCAATGAGAGGCAATCAACAGATATGACCAGAACTGGATAAGAGAAGAATTTAATAGCAATTAAAAATAAACAGTCTTCAGGGATCAAGTTCAAAACTTTAGAGTTTCAAGTAAGTGGGGAAAAAATTATCCTTCAGTGAAACTTGAGTACCTTTTGCTGGCAGCCTTTCTGATTATCTCAAATGATTTTTTCACTAATTTAAGCATAACCTATCAGACAAGGAAGAGAACTGTACAGGATAATTCTATTGTCATCACTTAAGTCATTCATTTTGATTGTACCTCCTTTGATTTATTTAGATTCTTGTTCAGCCACAAGTCATATGATGTACAGAATCATGAAATTCACCCAGAGGAATCTGAAAGACTGTAAATATTACTGCCTTCTATAAGTATAAAGAAAGGCATAATTAATTACAGTACAGTAGGGATATTGGCTGTGTATTTTGTCTCAGGAAATGAGAACTTATTTAAGAATAACTGATTCCTCCTGGGGTTGTAAAAATATCTTTATCTGTAAGTCACTGTTCCTTTACACAGGCTCCTATTTATTACAGAATGAAAACTATTCAAATTAAAGTATTAGAGCTATTTAGCACAGTTCTCCATGAAACAAAGCATGTCCCAATGTAAACCACAATAAACAGAAAACGACACCCTGAATATACAACGCACAGTAAAGTTTTCTAAATGTGACTACAGTGGCTGTTTCTATCAGTTACTAATATCAGTTCTACATACCAAACACTTTTTTTTTTAAAATGCTCTATAGGATAAACAGCCTTAACCTAATTCTGATTACTATTTTCCATTCAATCATGAAGGAGACCTTCAAACTCACTTGCCTGAGGCCATGAGAAGCTCCAGGTCTTTGACGCTCATGAAAGAAAGATAACAATCACTCTTCAGGGGAGAGAGATCTTATTATACATACCCCGTGGGGTTTTTTTTATCCTTTATCAAACTGCACCTTTGTGGGCCTTTAATTTCTTAATGGGTTGTTTATCCTTTCCCCCATAATTCATGATGATAAGCTAGATGTCACAGAGAAATTGTTATGGTGATGAAAAAGTTGTACTGATGAGCCAAGCCAGTGATGTAGTTTGATTAACTTTTTACACAAATCTTTCTAGACAGCTTTCAAAAGAAGGCAAAACAAATACATTGATAAGGTTACAAATGTTTCAGTAGGTGAAAATCTATCTGTTGTATACCTAGAAATTTATGAGTACTAGAATCTGAAATAAGCAAACATTACTACAGAATCCGGAGGAGATATTAATGGGATAAATTTCAGTTTCTTGTAAAGAGAGGGAGTGGGAAAGGGAGCTGGAGTAAACCTGTAAAGTGCACATGGGAGCATTTTCCTCTGTAATGCATGTCGAGTATAGGGCCTATAAAGGTGTGATATAAAAGACTTAACAGCCTGAATTTCGGAAAGCAGTGTTATTTGTGACTCCATCACTCATGAGTAAATCTATCAGGTGATCTCTGGCAAACACTAATAAAACCTTCGTACAATGCCACCTTCATTTATCCTATACATGTCTCTCAGGTTCAAGAAATACTGCTTTAGACACTTCTGAGATGTGTTAGGATACCACGAATCCTGTTATCATTTGTAACGGCCATAAAACTGAAGTGCAGTATCTCTGGGCCTTTCAGGACTACAAATTAAAGTTTCTACCCTCTTTTTAACAATACAAAAATCAAATTTCTAGGCATGCAGAACAATATGACCTGAAGAGAATAAATTTTTGCTCATTGTAGCTGAGGAAATGCTACTTTCATAAAAAACAAACATATGCTATTTTCTCTTTTTTTTTCATGGCATATCCTCTTCATTAGTAGCTATTTCTACCAAGGCCCATTCCGTACTTTCATAACCTCTCAGACTAGATTGTTACTGAAATAACCATAGCTTGTTTTAGTGAACCATAATTATATTTATCCTCCTTTTAACTATATCAGGCCTCAGACCTACTTGGTTTGAGCTAAGATGGGAAGGATTTCTACTTACGTTAGCAAGTTTTTAGTCATATGAGTGGTTCCATTTGCAGTGAATGCTCACCAGCATGTCAGAGCAGCGTTAACACAGTCCAGTTGTGCTTAGTTTCCCATTACAGCATTTGAACTGACATAAGCAAAGAGAAATGGAAATCCTGATAAAACAAAGGCTTATGGTGTCTAATCTTTTTGCTCTGATGCTACTGTGGAACACTTCCATCTAAATACCAGCTGCAAGCTACAGCAAGATGAGAAATGACAAGAACCATGAAGCAATGATTTTGGAGACTTGCATTCCCTGTCAAATATTTGGCTCCTTCCTGAGCCTATTATGCCAGCAATGGAACTTGACAATGATCTAGTATATCAATGCATAATATGTATATAATGAATAGCAAGACTAGAGATCCTTACTGTAATTTTTACACTGTAAGTTTGTTTGATCTTCATCAGCACTGCTGTCTCCAGCTCATCACTCAAACAGAAGGCTAAAAAAAGAGATCTGTGATGTAGACACATTGCTGATGTTGGTTAAACAGGATGCAAGTGCCACATTAGAAAAACAGAGGAAATCTTTAGTCAGTATGATAATACTTATTCAGATTGAAATATGTATTTGCCGTTAAGAAAAAATCAGAGGCAAATCCTCCCAAATTAGCTGTGTATTCCAACTGCCTCTGAAATTATAGAATCATAGAATACCAGGTTAGAAGGGACTTTAAGGATCATCTGGTCCAACCTTTCTTGGCAAAACCTTTACAGGTGAATCTTAAAAGTGTCTTGTATTGGGGAATCCACCTCTTCCTTGGGGAGATTATTCTGATGACTTATTGTTGTCATTATAAATTTTCCTCGTGTCCAATCAGAATCTCCCATATTACCTCATCTTTTCTATGTTATTTCTTGTAAAAAGGCAGCGTCCATCTTCTTTGTAACCACCCTTTAAATATTGGAAAATGGTGATAAGGTCTCCCTCTAAGCCTTCTCTTCTCAAGGCTGAAAAAAAACAGTTCTTTCAACCTTTCTTTATATGGCAGCTTCCCAGTCCTTTCATCATCTTTGTAGCCCTTCTCTGGACCCTCTCCAGCCTTGTCCACATCTTTTTTAATATAGCAGGGACCAAACCTGAACACAGTGTTCCAGGCCTGTCAGCCAGCTCCCCTCCCACTGCACAGACCGTAATGCAAGAAGAGATAGCTCTTGTAGTAAAAGTAACTTTTATATTCAGTAATACTTTATCACTGTCAAAAAGAGCAGTCTTGCCTGGCACAGCCCTCCTTGGCTAATTGCTACCTGAATCAGGACCCCTATTTGTGACAGTTCTGTGTTTACCCAACTTGCTTTGTGAGCTGCTAGCTTCACACTGGTACCTGACCAGCAAGTTTTGCATCATCCCCAGCAGCTGCCAACAAACAGCACATGGCAGGATTGGCCTCCATGCTAGCAGATAGATCCACAAAATCCTCATGCTTATTTATCTCTAAAGAAACCAGAGGGGTATCACACAGAGTGATTACGAATAAGGTACATAAATATGGTTTTGAAGAGTTTGCCCTGAAAGAACAACATGATGTACCTGAGGAAGTGTCTCATGTCTAAGAGAAAAAAAACCCAAACATTTCTGGTGGTACTTGATCTATGATAACTACACAGAACAGCAAGTTACACATTTTGCTAATGTAGGAATATCAGAAAGGTAGAAATGCTGATTGCCTCTCACGTGTATAAGCAAAAGATTCATAGAAAAAATGAATCATTTTACAGAAAGATAATCTGTTTTGAGAGATGACAGGTTTCCTGTTACTTGGCTTTAAAGAAAGTTTGCAGAAAACATCAAAAATTGAGGTTAGAAGTATTGACTGAAAAACCTTACAGGATGTTTCTCCAGAAATTCTCTGGGTTTCTTAATTTTTATTTATTTCACTTTGTATGAAAAACAACAGTAGTGCTACAGTCAACTTTTGGTTAAATTTCGTGCCAAATCAGTACCTAGCTTAGTATGTCATCCAAGATCCCAAAGACTTACAGAATCTTCTCATTCACCTCCTTTCGACGCTGGCCTTGGGCCTGGTGGAGGAGGAAATGCCACTGGAGAAATACTGGCAACTTCAGAGATTATTTCTGTTCCATCAGCCTGTCCTGTCATGTCTCCACACCTGCAGCCCACAGCAGTCACCAGTAACTTTCATCCTTTTTGTGTACTTTGTACATCTCTGTACCCTGACTGCTGCCTGGTAGCATGCTCAGCATTTCCTCCCTCCCAGTTCACTGTTTTTTATTTTTGATACTTTGACCTTTTCTCCTCCTTTTTTTTTTTTTTTCTTCTCCATAGTTTTTTCCATGTTCATTTCAGTTTTCACCAAGTCACTCTCTTTTTCCTGTTTTCCACAGTGGAGGAGTGGGGACACTTCCATTTTATTTTTTTCTGCAGTGGACAAGTTAACAGGTAATAGGAAAAATAAAAACTACCAGGGACCAAAGCTGGAGAGCTAGGCAGGAATCAAAAACAATTTTTTTTTTGTTTTTAAATGTAGTTAAAGTAATAAGTACACTGGTTCTTAACTAGTTTTATCAGTGGTACTCAAGTATTCAATATTCAAGAGTACCCAGATATGTTCTGGTAAGTTTTTGGCATTGCCTCATTTAAGCACAGACAGTATATTAGCAATTCCTTTTTCACATAACCATTAAAGCTGCACAAACATTTCTTAAGGGTAACAGCTGCTCAAAATGATCAATATATTGCACTTTTTGACCTTTTAGATTTCATTTTTGAATATGCCAACATATGAACACCAAGTTTTGCTCAAGTAAGTTAATTTTTCACTCAGTGTTTGCAAAGTAGATCTGCTATAAAATATTATCCTTCCTTGGACATTGTCATTGCTTACAGAATTGGAAGAAGCCCTACCCCAATGATATGAAGAAAAAGTGTTAGCAACTGAAATTTTCTTCTTTCTTTTTTTTTTTTTTTTTTCATGGACAGACACCCTCTCACTTCACGAGTTGCAGACCAACCATTTCTGGACTGATTATATTGGTGCTACAACACAGCATTGTAACAGGAGTTGATTTCACCCTTAGCTGTAGAAAGGCTACTGCCTCTTCATCATGCTCTATATATATAGGCTGCCTTTGATTCTTTCCTAAAGAGTGTCCCCTGTAAGTTACGTGTTGTTTGGTGTGCACAGTCCTTTGAACATATCTCCATAAAAAAAAAATAAATTCTTACTTTGCTTTTAAGTTAAATGAATTATATATGCTTACCATGAAGGCTGTACCCATGGTGTAAAATGGTTGCTTGTGAAGTACTTCAGATATCATTCCAGAATATTAACAGTAATTTTAAATCTGCTTTTTTATCTTTTCAGTTTTTACAATTTTTCTTTGTAAGTTTATGTACAGGATACAAATAATGATGTCACTAAAGTGCCTCATCCAAAAAGCCACATTATAAGTCAAATGCCTTACCAAAGTCTAATTAAATTAATAATCAATATGTGAAACCTGCAGCTTCATGAAGAAAACAAAGTCTGTTTGCCAGGCTCTATTTTTCTGCCAGGGTGTATTTTATGTTGTTTTTTTTAGCAGAAGCCCGTGTTAATTGGAATTATCTGTCTTCTTTTAAATTCTTTGCTGAGTTTTATATTGGCTACTCCGTATTTTGTCTGTGACCAATGTCACATTGATGAACTCCTACTACCCCATTTAACCTTTTAAACCATTAGAACAATACTAGCTTTACCCTCTTTACGTAAATGTTTTTGTGTTCCAAGACCTTAAACTGTGAACAATGATAGCGTGTACACTTTCTTGACAAGTTCTTTCAAAAAATCTCTAATGACAGTTTTCTTTTAGTAACTGAAGTTGAACCATCCTCCTACACTACCATTTGAATAGGAAACAATTCTTCAATACCACAGAACATGACTACATCAGCTGCAGTCTTCCCAAATGCACGGAAGAAATACATACGTGCTTTAACATTCTGAGTTTGTCACTAATTCTGGTTAAAGCTGACATCTTCATCCCTTAATAGGGTCTTCTTATTATTCATATTATTTTCTATATTCCATACTTGAAAAAAACCAACAACCTTGAATTTTCCCCATTAACTCTATTGACGACATGTATATTTCCCTTATAACCCTTTACTCCCCACAGTAATTTTCTACAATTCCCAGCTTCCCATGTTCTGGTGTATGACACCACATTCCTCCTTCCGTTTCGTAGATGTTTTCCTTGTAAACCACCCAAGCTTATCAGCAAATGTATTCCTTAGTTGTGGGATTATGGCTTTGTGAGTGTCTGGGCTAACATCCTTAAATAGTTCCAATTATCATCCTCCCATTCCAGATTAAATTCTTTCTCCCAAGAGATTTACCTTAAAATAGAATTCTCCTTCATAAAAACAGCCCTTTCAAAGCATTATATATATCTATCTAAATATATATATATAGATATATATTTTATTGGTTTGGACTTAATTCTGCCTGCACGTAACAAATGCGATCAAATTATTATCAATTATACCTAGACTATGGCTAATTTTTTGTTCCGTGATCAATTCCTTTTCATCTGACACGATGAGGTCTAATACAGAATTCCCCCATGTTGGATGCAACACTTTTTCAGTTAGGAAATTGACATTTAAAATATTTTGATATTCCAAGTACATTTTAACACTGGCAGCATGAGACCTCCAGCATATGTCACTCAGATTGAAATTCATTGCTGTACAGCAGTTTCCCCTATATGCTGGAGGTGAGGAAGGCATAGGTCATGTTGTTCTCTAGTGTGATTTGATATCAGCTAAGTACCCTGTCAACTTCTGACTTATCCGTTAGAACATTGACCCATAAACATTCAAGATCATTTGCTTCCGATTGCCATCAACTCAGGAACAGGTAATGCCATTTTTGAAGTGCTTTCTGACCACTTGATCCTTCCAAAATAGATTATAACAATTGATTTTGACATCCCTGTTTTCCAACCAGTCTTAGCAATAAAAAACTAGGTCAAATCAGGGCTAAAAAATGACCTCTTCTGCTGGTGTCAAGCTTCTGACAGTAAAAAAAATAAAAAAGCCTACTGAAAAAGATTTGTATTCTTTAGCCTCACAATTATGGTTTCTCTTATAATTTATTTTCTTTTGCACTTACCAAAAACTCATTGGTTCCTTTGTACTATTCTCATTGCTTAAAAGCTCCCAGGCTCCCCAGCCGATCAGTCCCTTAGGAGAACAGTTCCTTTGTTACAGTAAGTTAAGCAGCAGGCTCTCATCAACAGAAAGTGACAATATTTTCCACAAGCCAGAATCCTTTACGTTATGTGACTTGCTTATACTTGCTCTTTTCTATTGCCCAAAAGTCATGAAGGATGTTGGAAAACATCAGAGGTCCTGGAAGAAGAAAGGTTGCTCACCGCAAGTCTTCATCTGTAATCTGAGAGACTGCCCACTGACCTTCCTTTAGGCATCGGCATGATATTGTCACTGATTCTTTGCTTGCCAACTTCAGACGCTCACTGAGCTTTGAGAGATGCTCCCATTTGAGATAACTCGTGTGGAGCTCATTGGAGCTCCGAGAAACACCTTCCGTCGAGCTGGAGGACACGTTAATGCCGATCAGCTCGAGCTGCTCTGATTCCTCACAGCTTCCACTCTTCTCATGGCCCAAAGCGGCCTTTGCGGCTCGCCCGGCCAGCGGGCCACTGCCAGAAGGGGCTTCGGCGACCGGCCGCCCCACACGGGCCGCGGGCAGCAGCGTCGCACACCCAGGGCGGTTGCAGGGGCCTGGCCACACCGGGGACGGCGGTGGGGCGGGAGGCCGGCCCTCAGCGACGCCCGCCCCCGTTGCTATGGCGATGCCTTCGGGCGTCCGGCCCGGCGGCGAGCGGCGGCACCACCGGGGCCGAGCCGGGCGGAGAACCGGGGCAGGGAAACGGGCCGCGGCCGTTGGCGGTCCCCTCGTGCTCCGCAGCCTTTGCGGGGCTCGCGGGCCACCTCTCCTTGGCGGCGGCCGGGCAGCAATGGAGCCGTGAAGAGGCCGGTGCCGTGGAGGGCTCGTCCTGCGGCCCCACCATGAGCAGAGGTCCGTTGCCTTGTAAAGTTCAACGAATGCTTTTATGTTTATTTATTTGCTGATTTATTTAAGAGGCTGAGACAGTGCCAGAGCCAAGGGCTGGGGGTGTATAAGGTATGAGGGTGGTGTGTCCTGCCTGCACGGTTAAATGGTCTCAAACTGTATATATAGATGTACGCCAAGTAACAACTTTATTATAGTTGATAGTGGTGGAATGAGGCTAAAGGACGTTAATCAGAGTATCTACTACATGGTATAAATGCTATAGCTCAGTTATATTATTGACTGTACTTACCACTTACTAAGTCAGTAGTTCGTAGCTAGGATGATAAGTGGCTGTTTTCTAGAGGCTGGTGTTGCACACCCATGGCAGTGACTGTGAGGAGTTCTTCTCCTCGACCTCGAGGGGCAACCTTGAGGGGCATCCCCTCTCCAGGGCGGAATGTGTTAATGCACTCTGGTAGGGGGTTGCCTGTGCATTTAAAATCGCTCTTGTTCAAAAATGGGACTGGGCTTTTAGACTATAAAGTGACTGTCAGTCATTTGTTGCTAAGCCAAATGTAGCTCAGCGAAATTCTCTTTATCGTTCCTTTGTTCCTCTTTCTGGAAACGTCTGGTCTCGCATCCCTTATTCTTGGGGTTGCTGAGTCAAGCTAATCCTCAATGTTCTTCAAGACTAAGGACAGTTTGACCTTCCATCATGTCTAGTAGTTTTCCGCCAAAAGACTCACACAAGTCAGGTGAAGTTCAAGATAATGTTCATCCTACTGCTACCAGAGGTTAACAGGTGAAGGAGGGGGAAAGAAAAAAAACCAACAAAAAAACTAAAAAGGCCGTTACAATCAGTTGATGTTTCACATTTAGCTTCAATGCACATTGGAGCAATTCCAGCTTGTGGGGAGATTCCCTTCAATTAAATACAGCACTTCTTCAGAAACAAACTGCACTACTTTGTCTTTTGCTGTGTTCTGTGTGTGTTTGATTAAGTAAATGAGATGTGGAGTAAGATGTAAAGAGATTAGCAGTCTTTAAATGATTAGCAATTAAATTTACGTGAACATAATAACATACACTTCAGAAGGATGTGTTGCTCATCCCATCTGTCATGTGTCTGTCATAACTTACCTGTAAAGATTACAGTTACCTTGGAAATGGGGAGAAAACACCATCCATTTCACCATGAAAGCAACCTCCCACCTCTAAAATAATAATTCAATTGACATTATTACAAAGCAGATTTTTTTTTTTTTGTCTTCATTCCCAAGCTTTGAGTTTGAAATAGAGAGACAGGGCAATAGCTCTAATGCTTGTGAGGCAGTAATCGACTCAGGAAAAGGTCTGTGTGTATGCCTCATGTTAGTGTGAGACTTGTGTTCATGCTGGCCTGTCTTGGCATACTCAAGTGTGGGAGGGGGGTGGAACCTGGACCATGTGAGCCAGCAAGGAGTTATTTTATGCTTCAGCCGGGTCCCATGTGGATGCAACCTGGAACCTGAGCCCCGTGACATGCCAAAAAGTACATCTCCCATCGATAGTTTTTCATGTTTGTAGTGTCTCTACCAGGGCTTTCAGGGTCTCCTTTCAGCTGCTTACCCTGCCTTTTCTGCCCTGTAGCTGCTCTCCTGCTTTGCCAGATTCCACACGTGCCATTAAGACACGGTCTGTTTGCTTTTTCTCACCAGCTAGCTCAAAACTGAGAGGCTTGTAGAAAGCCTGGCATCGTCTCTGGGCTTCAACATTGTTGTCCCAAAGTTTAATTACTATTTCTCACTGAATGGCATCTTCCTAAAAAGAGATTTTCCTTTCTGTATTGCTTCTGGATACAAGCCTGTCATTCTCTATAAGAAGTATAATCTTTTATAATGATGAATTACTCGTATGTTTTTATTCTATTGATTTTTTTTTTCCATGACACTTGTGTAAAATGCTGCTGTCTCTGATTGTAGATTAGTTTATAATTTATTTTTTTTTCTTCCTGTAACAAATGTTGACATTAGTACTAAGCTCTAGAAGAATGACTTGGGGAAATATTGTATCCTGTCATCTTCTCAACCTGTAATGGTCTTTGTTATTCCATTCTAAGTAATACAATTTTTAAAATCAGTTCGCTATAACTGTAGCAAAGTATTGCATCAACAAAAAAGCTTTTGATTACAGAAAGGCTAATATATAAAATATCTGCTAGTCTGCTGCTGATCATTCAGTATCAAGTTGCTTCATATCTATTTCCTGTGAAATAAATTTCCTTTCACCAAATGTAGCAAATAGTTA